>JAVSCE010018153.1:0-133725 GCA_032199065.1 Smutsia gigantea | reverse complement strand
TCTGAATGCTGTGTTCTGCTCCAGGTGGAATCCCTCTGAATGCTGTGTTCTGCTCCAGGTGGAATCCCTCTGAATGCTGTGTTCTGCTCCAGGTGGAATCCCTCTGAATGCTGTGTTCTGCTCCAGGTGGAATCCCTCTGAATGCTGTGTTCTGCTCCAGGTGGAATCCCTCTGAATGCTGTGTTCTGCTCCAGGTGGAATCCGTCTGAATGCTGTGTTCTGCTCCAGGTGGAATCCGTCTGAATGCTGTGTTCTGCTCCAGGTGGAATCCCTCTGAATGCTGTGTTCTGCTCCAGGTGGAATCCCTCTGAATGCTGTGTTCTGCTCCAGGTGGAATCCCTCTGAATGCTGTGTTCTGCTCCAGGTGGAATCCCTCTGAATGCTGTGTTCTGCTCCAGGTGGAATCCCTCTGAATGCTGTGTTCTGCTCCAGGTGGAATCCGTCTGAATGCTGTGTTCTGCTCCAGGTGGAATCCGTCTGAATGCTGTGTTCTGCTCCAGGTGGAATCCCTCTGAATGCTGTGTTCTGCTCCAGGTGGAATCCCTCTGAATGCTGTGTTCTGCTCCAGGTGGAAGTTCTCAGCAGCTGCCCCATCCAGTAGATGCAACTAGTTCTGTTCTGGGGAAGCAAGTCATGTGGAATGAAATGATAGCTATGGGAGAATGAAAATCTTCTCATTTTTTAGATAGTTCTATTTTACAGTTTTAGCATGACAAATTAAATATGTAAATTCCTTTGCTCCTTGAACTGCTCCTTAGAGAAGCAGAAAGAGGTTTCAAAATATCTATAAAATGAGATGAACAGACATAGTGTTCAGTCATTTGAGCAATGATTTCCCTGCTGAGAAAAGAGCAAACAGTAAACTATTTCACCTGGTATTACAGATACAGGAAATGTGTCTTTTTAATTAATCCCTTGAAACACTGTCCAAAATGCTTCTTGGCTCTAGGGCAAATATTTCAATAGAACCAAAAAATAACAAAAAAAAAGGAGGCTAAGAAAAGAAGAAGAATTAGTTTTCATCCAAAGACTGATCTCAGGCTCATTTTTAATTTAAGGAGTGCTGTCTGAGAAGAGGGGGTGGGAGGAAGGGTGAGCCGCGGAGGTCTACGTCCTCCTCCACCAGGAGAAACTCTGGGAGATAATGAGACAGAAATTCTTGACAGGCCTCCCCAAGGACAAGGCCAATAAGCTGCTTCAAGTGGCAGCTCCAAAAGTACAACTGTAAGTTTCTTAGATTGCTCACCCATTAAAATTCAAGGAAAAGGAAGCTAATTTTGCAAGTAGCCAACTCAAACTTCCCACTGCATGTGCCTCTTATGACAAGAGAGGACAATATGATAAGAATACTTGAATAGCCTCAGCAGTGTTTCCAAGTACTCAAGAGACTTGATAGGTAGATATTACCTTGAGACGTCTGCAACTTTCTGTTTTAAAATAATTAATTAGACTTTTGGATGAAGTCAAGTGATCACTTGTATCAAAGGTACTACTGAAATAGTTGCCAAGGGTACTACCAATGCTATTACCAAAGAGATATCTGTGCTGTTGTACCCAGGGATCCTGCTGTGCCTTGTGTAATATGTGTAAAAGAGGCATATTATATAGAAAGGATTGGCTTTGGTAGATGGAAGACCCAGTGAAAATGAGAAGAACATCTCTGGTCAAGGTAGGCTAAATAACTGGGAGGGGAGGAAAAATAAAGCATTGACCTCAGTGATGAGCTGCTATGGCAGATCATCTCCAATGACCCCCAACACTTCCTCCTGTTCCTATACGTTCATGCCACTCCTCCCATCAAGGGGTCTATTTTCCCCTCTCCCCCTTGAATCTGGACTGGCCTACTGGGTTGTTTGATCAAGAGAAAGCAATGGAAGTAATGGGACTTCTGATTTGAGGCTTTAAATGATCTTGTAGCATCTGCTTCCTCCTTAGAAGCCAGTGACCATGTAAAGAAGTTTGGGTTAGACTATAAACATGATGATACCAGATGGAGAAAGTAAGATCCAGCCAGACCCAGCCAACCCAGTCACCAGCTGAGGTACCAGATGTGCGAAAGAAGCCACCTGGAAAGTTCTAGTGCCCAGAGAACTCCAAGCTGAATGCAGCCACAGGAGTGACTGCAGCCAACATCCCAGATGAGCCCAGAGAACCCATAGAATTATGAGAAATAATAAATGGTTGTTGTTTAAGATAGACACCCAGAACAGATTCTCTGCCCCAGTGATCATCTAGAGGTAGACTATGAAGAAGCATATATGCCTTCAGTGGTGAGTAGACTAGATGTGTGGACAGCCTTTCTGTAAGCCAGTAGATTTTTGGAAAGTGGGCAGTAAAGAAGTAACAATCCAAGCAACCAAAGAGCTGTTGCCACTTCTGACAGGATGAAAACAGGGCACACCAACTGGGATTGAACCAAAGGATTGTCCTGCATGCTTTTAAAGTCAGGCCTCTGACGGAATCCCAGAAAGCTGAGTGAGATACAATACAGAAACAGGTTTCCCAAGCCTGTGGGGAAAAAAAGGAATAAAATGCAAGCAGTCATAGGATGTCTTAGCTTAGGTTTCCACAGAAGACCCTAAGCCAAGGATGTGAGTGGAGGTATCGGGAATACAGGTGAGGGGGAAACTGACACAGGAGAATGAAAGCAGTCAACGTTAGTGAGCCAGTTAGCAGAGCCAGAGGCTGAGAATCTCTGGGAAACAGAACAAAACACACCCTTCAGAATGACCTACCACCCTTCAGAATGACCTAGGCCGAGCTGTGAGAGAGCTAGCATACTCATCTATTCATATACATGTGTGTTGTTTTTCAGGAGTGCTGGAGAAAAGAGTGGAAAACGCTTCCCAGTATATTCCAGGAAACTAATTTCCTAGAGGATGGCAAAGTAGAAAATACACTGATTAAGGCTTACAGTGGAATCCACAGACATTCTTCATGAAAAAGAACTCACAGGCACACTCTTTGCCAAGTTAGGACCTAGACAAGCAGCAACCTTTTCCCAGAATTGAAGGGAATTCCTCGACAGGAAGGGTAGCTGCAAATCAAATGTGTCAGAAGCTTTGCAGTCAAAAGGCCATGTCTTCTCGCTTCTGCATGTCACAACACTCCGCAGGCAGTCAAGTGACAAGCTAATTAATGCATCAAAGTCCCCAAGGCGCTAAGATAATAAAAACTGCCTTTCATGAGGACTTAAATCCAGTAGTGAGACAAAACATAATAACTGAGAAGCCTGCTCTATCCAAACATCAGACAAACTGCTATTTTTATGACAGTCTTCAAAGTGATGAGAAATTGTATATTAACCAACTTCAGTAAAATGTTCTTTATAAAATGAAAGAAAAAAATAGATGATACTTTTACCTCCTGATTTTTGTATCTAAAGCAGCTTTTTGATTAACCAACTTTATTGTTTATGTATTTGATATTTATTAAAGTACAGATGTTTAAATACTAGTGTACTAAATTGCTCATGAAGTATTTCCATGACTAAACTATCAAAAGCATACATTTAACTTCTAGTATTTCTTTAAAGGTTTTCATAATTTTACTTTTCTTCTACTTTTCAGCACTTAGTGGATGAATTCATTAGGTAAAAATGCTCCTTTTGAGAAGAGATTCAAGCATATATTATAAATAGAAGAGAATAAACTGGTTAATGACTAGTTTATTTGTTGATTCTTTAATTTTTTAGTTTTTCTGTTTCTAGAATATGGCTATTCTAATAAGAATATCCTATCCTAAGGGATCAAAACAACAAACACATCACCTTGTGACACTAAAATTTGAGTTTAAGACAACTCAAACATTTTTACATATTAAATAACAGCTTATGTTTGACAATCTTTAATCAGAAGCTATAAATGAAAAACAACAAAAATTTGTTAAGCAAAGAAAAAATATTGAAGGGAAGCATTTCCTTTTGTTAGCACAGTTAATTTGAAAAATTCTAATCAATATCTCCCCATTGCAGACAGATGCTATCTACAAGACATTGTGGTAATTATTTAAACCATACAGCATATAGATGGCAATAAAGAGAGATTAAGAAAGCAGCCCATGGACTCAACCAACCAACAAGAAATGAGGTACTTCAAAGCTTATCCTTCCAGTGTTAACCCATGATGAGAATTTTGGTGACCTTTGTGACACTAGTATTTAAACATTTCCTCTCTTTTATGCCAGAACATCAGGTTGACAAGTGTTGCTAAAGATTCAGGGTCAAGATTACAGGTCCACTACATCTTTAAAACAACATATGGACAGCAGAGTTATGTCAGCAAAATTTCTTAACTTTATAATGATAACATTTCAACGATTCTTTGGGAAAATGAAAACACTAATAGCGCAAATTATTTATCAAATAGAAATTTAGTACTAATAACAATAAATGCTTATCACATAATATTTAAAAAAAACAGAAGAAAATGTAAAAGACAATACTACCCAGAAACATAGTACAAAATTTTAACAGCTATATAGAAGCAAAGCTCTTTTAGAAGGACCCTAAGAGATGATGTGGTCAGTTCCTACCTTGAGCTGCTGAGGCGTTTTCCATCCACTGATCCCTGATGTGATCTCTGCCCTGGAAATCTTTGTACCCTTGCAGGCCAGCCCAACGTCAGTGAGCATTTTCTCAGTCCTCAAAGGGGTTCTGATATATTGACCTGTAATAACAGAAACAATGATGACAGCTAATGTCAGGGTCCATTCTAAGTACTCTGTTCATTTAATCCTCATAGGGACCCTATGAAGTAAATACTAATTTTTGCCCTGTTTTTTCTGATGAAGGAATGGAGACACAGAGAAGTAAGGTAATATAGCTAGTAACTGGCAGAGGGGACATTTGAATGTAGGCAGTCTGGTTCCAAGGTCCCTGTTTTTAACCACATCTCCTGTAAGGTAAAAAGGGAAAGGATTTAAGTCTCTGCTTTCTGGAAGTTCCCTGACCCTATGTAAGGTTGTTCCTACCTCTCTACCACTCCAGCCCCAACACGTAAAAAATTACAGAGCAGACTGTCAAACAAGAAAGATACTGGGCGATCCATCCTGAAGAACAATTAGACCCCTACCTGTCTGAGTAGACAGAGGTCACCCAACCAGTCCTTCCAAGAAGAAAGAATACAAGTCACCCTCAGTGGTGATTTTTTTGGTCTGTACCTATATGAGAAGAATCTGGAAACTTTTAAAACAATAGTTCTTAACATGTTATTCATGAAACTGCGGGAAAAAACTGCATCACACTTTTCACTATCCTTTAACTGAAACCTAGCATTTTCTTCATGAATGTTGGCGACAATAGACAACAGTATTAGCAATACCTGTGAATTTGTGACCAACTGCAATACCATCTATTTTCGTATCACAACAGTTCTCAAAGATCTCAGGAAATTGCTTACACTAGTCCTACTCTGAAATTCTGTTATGAGACTCAGTGCTAAATCTTGTTATATAAGATTTTAATAACAAACCACCTATATTGCTAAATGACAATTTTGTAATACTTTGGCAAATATATTTCAATATAACCAGTGTCCTTCATAATGTTTCTTATTTTATTTTATTTTTATTTTTTATACTTTATTTTGGTATCATTAATCTACAATTACATGTGCAATATTATGGTTATTAAACTACCCCCTTCATCAGGTCCCCCTCACCAACCCCATTACAGTCACTGTCCATCACCATAGTGAGATGCTATGGAATCACTACTTGTCTTCTCTGAGTTGTACAGCCCTTCCCGTGCCCCCCCCAACATTACGTCTACTAATCGTAATGCTGCTTTTTCCCTCTTATCCCTCCCTTCCCACCCATCTTCCCCAGTCCCTTTCCCTTTGGTAACTATTAGTCCGTTCTTGGGTTCTATGAGTGTGCTGCTGTTTTGTTCCTTCAGTTTTTTTCTTTGTTCTTATACTCCACACATGAGGGAAATCATTTGATACTTGTCTTTTTCGGCTTGGCTTATTTCACTGAGCATAATACCCTCTAGCTCCATCCATGTTGTTGCAAATGGTAGGATTTGTTTTCTTCTTATGGCTGAATAATATTCCATTGTGTATATGTACCACCTCTTCTTTATCCATTCATCTATTGATGGACACTTAGTTGCTTCCATTTCTTGGCTATTGTAAATAGTGCTGCAGTAAAAATAGGGGTGCATCTGTCTTTTTGAATCTGGGATCTGGCATTCTTAGGGTAAATTCCTGGGAGTGGAATTCCTGGGTCAAATGGTATTGCTATTTTGAGTTTTTTGAGGAACCTCCATACTGCTTTCCACAATGGTTGGACAAATTTGCATTCCCACCAGCAGTGTAGGAGGGTTCCCTTTTCTCCACATCCTTGCCAACATTTGTTGTTGTTTGTGTTTTGGATGTTGGCCATCCTCACTGGTGTGAGGTGATATCTCATTGTGGTTTTAATCTGCATTTCTCTGATGATTAGCGATGTGGAGCATCTTTTCATGTGCCTGTTGGCCATCTGAATTTCTTCTTTGGAGAAGTGTCTATTCATGTCCTCTGCCCATTTCTTAATTGGATTATTTGCTTTTGTTTGTTAAGGTGCATGAGTTCTTTATATATTTTGGATGTCAATCCTTTATCAGATACGTTTTTTATGAATATATTCTCCCATACTGTAGGATGTCTTTTGTTCTACTGATGGTGTCCTTTGCTGTACAGAAGCTTTTCAGCTTGATATAGTCCCACTTGTTCATTTTTGCTTTTGTTTCCCTTGCCCGGGGAGATATGTTCATGAAGAAGTTGCTCATGTTTATGTCCAAGAGATTTTTGCCTATGTTTTTTTCTAAGAGTTTTATGGTTTCATGACTTACATTCAAGTCTTTGATCCACCTTGAGTTTACCTTTGTGTATGGGGCTAGACAGTAGTCCAGTTTCATTCTCTTACATGTAGCTGTCCAGTTTTTCCAACACCAGCTGCTGAAGAGGCTGTCATCTCCCCATTGTATATCCAAGGCACTTTTATCAAATATTAATTGACTGTATATGTTTGGGTTAATGTTTGGATTTTCTATTCTGTTCCACTGGTCTGTGGGTCTGTTTTTGTGCCAATACCAAATTGTCTTGATTACTGTGGCTTTGTAGTAGAGCTTGAAGTCAGGGAGCGTAATTCCCCGTTTTATTACTCCTTCTCAGGATTGCTTTGGCTATTCGGGGTCTTTTGTGGTTCCATATGAATTTTAGAATTATTTGTTCCAGTTCATTGAAGAAAGCTGTTGGTAGTTTGATAGGGATTGCGTTGAATCTGTAGATTGCTTTAGGTAGTATAGCCATTTTGACAACATTTATTCTTCCTAGCCAAGAGCATGGGATGCATTTCCATTTGTTAGTGTCCTCTTTAATTTCTCTTAGGAGTGTCTTGTAGTTTTCAGAGTACAGGTCTTTCACTTCCTTCGTTAGGTTTATTCCTAGGTATTTTATTCTTTTTGATGCAATTGTGAATGGAATTGTTTTTCTGATTTCTCTTTCTGTTAGTTCATTGGTAGTGTATAGGAAAGCAACAGATTTCTGTGTGTTAATTTTGGATACTGCAACTTGCTGAATTCAGATATTAGTTCTAGTAGTTTTGGAATGGAATCTTTAGGGTTTTTTATGTACAGTATCATGTCATCTGCAAATAGTGACAATTTGACTTCTTGTATGTCTTTGTTTTGTCTGATTGCTGTGGCTAGGACCTCCAATACTATGTTGAATAACCATGGAGAGAGTGGGCCTCCCTGTCTTGTTCCCGATCTTAGATGAAAAGCTTTCAGCTTCTCGTCGTTAAGTATGATGTTAGCTGTGGGTTTGTCATATATGGCCTTTATGATGTTGAGGTAGTTGCCATCTATACCCATTTTGTTGAGAGTTTTAATCAGGAATGGATGCTGAATTTTGTCAAATGCTTTTTCAGCATCTATGGAGATGATCATGTGGTTTTTGTTCTTCTTTTTGTTGATGTGGTGGATGATGTTGATGGATTTTCGAATGTTGTACCATCCTTGCATCCCTGGGATGAATCCCACTTGATCATGGTGTATGATCCTCTTGATGTATTTTTGAATTCGGTTTGCTAATATTTTGTTGAGTATTTTTGCATCTACGTTCATCAGGGATATTGGTCTGTAATTTTCTTTTTTGGTGAGGTCTTTGCCCGGTTTTGGTATTAGAGTGATGCTGGCTTCATAGAATGAGTTTGGAAGTATTCCCTCCTCTTCTATTTTTTGGAAAACTTTAAGGAGAATCGGTGTTATTTCTTCTCTATATGTCTGGTAGAATTCAGAGGTGAATCCATCAGGCCCGGGGGTTTTGTTCTTGGGTAGTTTTTTGATTACTGATTCAATTTCGTTGCTGGTGATTGGTCTGTTTAGTTTTTCTGTTTCTTGCTTGGTCAGTCTTGGAAGGTTGTATTTTTCTAAGAAATTGTCCATTTCTTCTGTTTTCCAGCTTGTTAGCATATATATTTTCATAATATTCTCTTATAATTCTTTGTATTTCTGTGGGGTCCGTCGTGATTTTTCCTTTCTCATTTCTGATTCTGTTTATGTGTGTAGGTTCTCTTTTTCTCTTAATAAGTCTGGCTAGGGGTTTATTTATTTTGTTTATTTTTTCAAAGAACCAGCTCTTGGTTTTATTGATTTTTTTCTATTGTTTTATTCTTCTCATTTTATTTATCTCTTCTCTGATCTTTATTAAGTCCCCCCTTCTGGTGACTTTGGGCCTCATTTGTTCTTCTTTTCCCAATTTCAGTAATTGTGTCTTTAGACTATTCATTTGGACATATTCTTCCTTCTTCAAATAGGCCTGGATTGCAATATAGTTTCCTCTTAGAACTATTTGCTGCATCCCACAGAAGTTGTGGCTTTGTGTTGTTGTTGTCATTAGTCTCCATATATTCTTTAATTTCTGTTTTGATTTGGTCGTTAACCCATTGATTAATTAGGAGAATGTTGTTAAGTCTACATGTATTTGTGAGCCTTTTTGATTTCTTTCTAAAATTTATTTCTAGTTTTATACCTTGGTGATCTGAGAAGTTGGTTGGTAGGATTTCAATATTTTTGAAATTACTGAGGTTCTTTTTGTGGCCTAGTATGTGGTCTATTCTGGAAAATGTTCCATGTGCACTTGAGAAGAATGTGTGTCCTGTTGCTTTTGGGTGTAGAGTTCTGTAGATGTCTGTTAGGTCCATCTGTTCTAGTGTGTTGTTCAGTGCCTCTGTGTCTTTACTTATTTTCTGTCTGGTTGATCTGTCCTTTGGAGTGAGAAGTGTGTTGAAGTCTCCTAAAATGAATGCATTGCTGTCTATTTCCTCCTTTAATTCTGTTAGTATTTGTTTCACATATGCTGGCACTCCTGTGTTGTGTGAATATATATTTATAATGGTTATATCTTCTTGTTGGACTGACCCCTTTATCATTATGTAATGTCCTTCTTTATCTCTTGCTACTTTCTTCATTTTGAAGTCTATTTTGTGTGATACAAGTACTGCAACACCTGCTTTTTTCTTCTTGTTGTTTGCATGAAATATCTTTTTCCATCCCTTCACTTTTAGTGTGTGTATGTCTTTGGGCGTAAATGAGTCTCTTGAAGGCAGCATATAGATGGGTCTTGTTTTTTTATCCATTCAGTGACTCTATGTCTTTTGACTGGTGCATTCAGTCCATTTACATTTAGGGTGATTATGGGTAGGTATGTACTTATTGGCATTGCAGGCTTCAGATTCGTGGTTACCAAAGGTTCAAGGTTAACTTCCCTACTATCTAAAAGTCTAACAACTAACTTAATATGCTATAACAAACACAATCTAAAGGTTCTTTTTTTGTTTGTTTGTTTGTTTCCTCCTTTTTCTTTCTACTCCATTCTTTATATATTAGGTATCATATTCTGTACTGTTTGTCTATCCCTTGATTGACTTTGGGGATAGTTAATTTAATTTTGCTTTTGCTTAGTAGTTTCTTATTTTGTTTAATGCAATTTAAACATTACTCTAATAAGAGGTCCATAGGCACAGAAAGATTCAGATCTGTTTAAAATGGATTTCTCTCCCATTTCATACCTCAGATCCCTTTCAAACTATTTCTGAGCATCCCTTCCCTTAGGTATTGATCTCACCCATATGATGAGGAAGCGGCTCCTCCCTCCTATCTTTGGTCAGCTGTATTAGTCAAGGTTAAAATCTTAGAGAGGTCCTGCAGCAGAAAATCTTGTTAATTTGGTTTAAGTCAATGTTCCCCAAACTTCTTTGATCTTACAACATTATCTTGAATTCAGAATACCATTGAGTGAACCATTGCCAGGATTGATTCGCTTTGCTCACAGCTACCCTAGAAAAGAGCTCAGAATGTTAGGCGGCTCAGAGTACAGCAGCTGTTTCACTGAGAGGTGTTGGCTCGGGTGCAGGAGTCACTGGGCCCCAGTCTGTTCTGGCTCCTGACTCACCTCCAAGTGCAATTCACATTCGCAGCTGTGATCAGTGAAGGCATTTTTGGCCCATGGTCAAATGAAGTCATTTGGATCTAAATGTTGCTTTTAATCCCTTCTAATTTTACTCATAAAATTTTTCAATCATAAAATCCTTATCTGTATGTAGTACCAAATTGGGAATTATGTTGGCAAGTCACTTGATCCAGTTATTAAGGTGATGTCAAAGAGCCTTTCCATCTGGCCAGTTCTCCGGCTCCCAGCCCTGCCAAAGCCATGCCATAAACCCAGTTTTTCAGTGTGGAATGCAGAGGTTAGCTGCTTCCATATTTAGGACACAGTCAGCTCACTCCTTTTCTTGGTTCACCCTCTGGGAGTACATGCAGGCCTATCTGTCCTTTTAGTTCAGGTGCAGGTCTTTGAAGGGCCAAGATCATGCTGTAGACATCTACATATTCCCTACATATTTTGGCAAGATGCTTTGTTCTTAGAGCTTAGTTGAAAGAAAGGAAGGAAGGGAAGAAAGAGAGGAGAGAAGGAGGAAGGAAGATTTTACTAACAAATAAAACTATAAAAAATAGTTTTATGTTTGTACTAAAAGACTGACATTTGCTCAAAACAGTGCTTATTATCTGTTGATGCCCTAAAATATTTTACATATTATAAGGAAAAAATTTTTTTTCATGAGTTCATAAAACAAGGACTTCAGAGAACAAGAAAAATGAGTAAAGTGTGAAGTCTGCTGTGTTTTCATTAAAGAAACCCTGATTCAATTCATTTCAGCTTTATGTTATCTCTTGCAGTCTCCCAAGTGACTGAATTATACTGAAAGCCATAATAAGTACTCTTGATATGCAGGACAGAAATAGGGTCCAAATAATACTTTTTAAAATCCTTAGATAAGGATAAGTTCTCTTGTAGATCTATAAATACCCAAACTTTTGTTTTTAAAATATGATATCAAATTCCCTGTTTTGGAGAAAATATAATGGTCCACTATATTACTATTGTATCATTATTCTGGATCTTAAATCATCCAATGGCATAAAACAGAATGTCCAATTCTCGTGTTAAATAGTGTTTCATTAAAATATAAATTAAAAAACTAAACAGTTTACTGAGTCTTTATTACCTTTAATCTTCTATATTTAAAAATTGGGAGAAATTATTTAAAATATAGTATCATTTTTCATGTATTTCTGCTTAGGTTTAAAAGAAATGCCCTACACAAGATAGTCATGATATAATTATGCAGAATCAACTAAATAAAAAATAGTTTGTTTCTGTACCCCCTTTCTCTCCTCTCATTTGGATACTCCAATTACATGTATTTGGGGCTGCTTAAAATATTCCCACAGCTCAGTAATGATCTATTCATGTTTAAATTTTTCCTCTGTATTTCATTCTGAATAATTTCTATTGCTATATCTTCAGTTCATAGATCTTTTCTTTTGCTATGTCTAATCCACCATTCATCCCATCCAGTTTTTTGTTTTTTTGGTAATCTCAGACATTGTATTTTTCATCTAGAAATTTGATTTCGGTCATTTTTTAAATATATTCTATGTCTCTACTTAACTTTTGAGCTTAGGGAATCTAGTAATAATCACTATTTTAATGTTCTTACTTGCTGATTTTAACATCTGTATCAATTCTGTGTCTGTTGATTAATTGATTTTTCTCTTTATTATGGGTCATACTTTCCTCCTTCTTTACCTGCCTAGTCATTTTCAATTTCTATCTCCTCACTGTACCCTCTCCCAACAAAGGGCAACACCATTCTCCTGGTTAGTTATCTTAGAAAATTGGCAGTAAGTTTTGATTTTCCCCTCTCCCTCATCCATATACAAGTCTGCCAGTTTTGTCTCTTCAGAGTGTTTGGTGATACCCACTGCTCCCATCAGAACCACCACCCTGAATCCACTGATTACCGTCTCTTCCCTTCTGCACTAGCTGTTAACCATCTCATCTCTCCCCCACCCCACCCCATTCCAATCTCCACAGAGCATCCTGCATGATCTTCTCAAACACCCAGTCACAGCACCACCCTGCCTAAAACCCTTTAGAGGCTTCCTATTTATTTTAGGAAACATCTCAATCCTCAAGAAAGTCTGCATGGTCCCTTTCACTTGACTTTAGCCACCTTAGATTCCTTTTAGTCCAAATGGTCTGAATTCATTCCTACCTCAGAAGCTTTGCACATTCCATTTCCTCTTCCTGAAATAGTTTTACATCTACTCAATATGAAGTTAATACTAAGTCATACTTTATTGCCTCAGTTTGAGGAATTTGCCACAACTTCATAAACCCTCAATTCTAGGACAGAGGCCCTGTTAAATGTCACATCCTACATTTTCCTTTTGGACCACAAATGGTACCAGATGTTACTTATGTAATGATTTGCTTAATATCTATTTTACAACTGGTCTGCAATTCTATGCCTGTCATTGGAGTATCTCCAGTGCTTACAGTGACTGCATATAGGAAGCTCCAAGTAAATATTTGTTAACAAAAATAAATAAATATGCTATTTTCAAGAAACCATATGAAAAAACAACACTGGTATATAATAAAAGAATAGACAAAGACAGTGTTTTTTGTTTAAAGAAAAAAAAAGAAAATTATTCAAGAACCAGAACATACCCCCAAATGCAATGCTGTTCCCTTAATATTTGTCTTAATTACTCTATTTCAGTTTAGCTTGTGAACGTTTAGTGATTTATTTTAAAAATCTGAATTAGCATTTTAATACATAATAATGTGTGCTCCCTAATAAGTAGATTGTAATATAAAATCTTTTTAATGTATTCATATAATACCATGTGTGCTATCTGGATTGACTACAGCAGACGCAGTGTGATGGTTAATTTTATGTGTCAACATGACTGGGACATAGGGCATGCAGATCTTTGGTCAAACATTATTCTGGATGTTTCTGTGTGGGTGTTTCTGGATGAGATAAGCATTTAAATTGGTAGACTAAGTAAAGCAGACTGTGTTCCCTAAGTGGGTGGACCTCACCCCATCAGTTGAAGATCTGAATAGAACAAAAAGGCTGATCATCCCCCAATAAGGGAGTCTTCATCCTGCCTGATGGCCTTCAAACTAAGACATCAGCTTTCTTCCTACCTTCAGACTCAAACTGAAACAGCAGCTCTTCCTGGGCCTCAAGTCTGCCAGCCTTCAGACTAGAAATATACTTACCAGTTCCTCTGGGCTTCCACCTTGCTGACTCACCCTACAGATGTTGGGACTTGCTGGCCTCCCTGATCACATGAGCCAATTCCGTATAATAAATCTCTTTTTATATTTACATTCTATTTGTTCCATTTATTTGGAGAATCCTAACACATGCAGGTAGCAGTAAAACTAGAAAGGGAAGAGAAAAAGTAAATAAGGAAAACATTAGTGGAACTTGCAAATAAAATGAGAGTTCCTGTGGCCAGGATTCTCACCTGGCCCCAGTTGACTAGCTCACTGCACACCTGTGGGCAATAGATGGCTGTTGACTCTATATAAAGAGCTCTGCCCAGTGCTCTGGGCACCACACGGTGGTATGGCTGCAAGGCTGCAGGAGAGCAGAGCAGAGGCTGGAGTGGTGGCAGCACCGAGGACAGAGGCTCAGAGGATGACTGTGTGAGACGACGACTGTGCAGAGAGGCCCAGAAGATCGCTGTGTGGGACAGCTGTGCAGACAGAGGAGCCCAGAGGCAGAGACAGGCTTGCTGCATACAGACTCACTCTTAGTGAATGGGATTTTAGTGACTGACCTGCCACCTGGAAATAAAGTTGGGTAATACCCTTTCACCCCAAGAACAGTTTTGCTGTCAATTTCTTTGGTCCCATTGAATCCATAGTGAACTTGCTGGGGGTTGAAACCCATTGGCAAGGCAAACTAATAAAGTGCCATTCTAGAGTGCTTCCAGGGTGCACAGAGGAGACACTAACACAAGGAAGATTTGGCGAGAAAAAGTGTTATAAAGTGTAGGGGTGCAAATTAAAGAACAAAGATGGTTAATGAGATTTAATTTGTACTCAGATTCCTGGGGAAACTTGGGCCCCATATGTAAAAATACTGCCACGGCATAGCTTAACAAGTCCTAGTTTTATCACTTTGAATATAACCTTGATATAAAAGTATTTTAATTGGGAAAGGCTAATAAATCAGATATCTATACCTAAATTCCTCTTTATATTATCTTCCCCCTAGATTTCAAACTTTACTGTAATAAACATCTGAGGAGGTTGTAAAATGCTAACTCCTGGGCTCAACCCCTGGAGATAAATACCTGGAGGCCTAATTCTTGGGCCTGGAATGGGGCCCAAGGGTCAGTATTTCAACAAGCTTACAGGAGTTCAGGATACAGACGGCCCACTGACCACAGTCTGAGAAACACTGATGATGTAAAACCTGAAAAGTGGCCTGTGATATCTATGCTCTAAAACTACCACATGTAGGATATTGTGATATTCAACTGTAAATAAAATAGCCTTCTGGAAAATACATAAAATTCTGAGGGATGGAAATCTTAGCACTCTTAATTTTCTTTTGTACTGCTCTATACTTCCTAACTGTAATATTGAGATGAATGTCTTTAAAACCAGGAAGCAATGATTCAAAAACAATCAGTATGTGCTATGTTTTTCTCAGTATATGTTTTTTATTTCTGGCCCACTCACATTAAAAATGGAATGTTGATAATACTTAAATGAAGGAAACACTGAAATGCTTCTAGCCCTTGGTGGAGAAAGAGGTTTTCTTTTCCTTCCTTTACTTTTCAGCAGTTCACTCTTTTTTTTTTTTTTTGTAGAAGAACATGAGCTTTATTTTTAAAATAAAATAAGGACGTTTTCTCTTCAAAGAGGTATCTTCCCTTCTCAAACCATTTCAATAAGTACCTGACAGTTTTGACAGAAATAACAACTCCACATCACAGTTCCCGCTCAGACACTGAAAATAAACAAAGGAAAAATTGTGAAGGCTGTGAAATCGTCTTTATTGTTGTGTGTCTCCAACCACTCTTTTTTAAATGTATTCCCTCTTGCTCTGGCATAAGTCCCTCCATTCCACCCCATGTTTTCAGGCCCAGTCTTTCCCCCTTTTTAAAGCCTCTGTTCCTATCCGAACATACAGAAGAATGAGTATTATCTCATTGAACTTATTCTCACTGAACTTGAACTTATTCACATTCAAGTATTAACTCTCTCAGGGTAACCCTTGTGCCCAAGAAAACCCATTTGCCCTGACCCCCTCGCCTCCTCACTCTCATGCTTCTTTTGGAAGAAATAATGGGGAGCCCAAAACTTCACCCCACCCCCACCCCCAACACTTATAGCCTGGCCACTACTGTCAGCCTTGGGACTCCCATGTCACACTTCATACCCTGTGTTTTAATAATCCTATAGGCGTGCACATTCCTTTTCCACCCTCCTAAAATCCCTTCCACTGTGCACTTCAGTACTTATGTCCATTCTTCAGGAAAGTGCACTATACACAGCTTGCCCTCAAATACAGCCAGTTCTTCTGTTGTGCAACATAGATGTGACACAAAATCATTGTGCTATTCAAAATCACCCTATAAAAACCATAGTTTATGGGGAAAATAGCATTGGGGCACAACATTCAAAAACTTCATCAGTGACATATTAGGAAAAAAAAAGATAGTAACCTAATAAACAGCATCGTAGTTTAACACGTGTTAAATGGTTAAGAAGGACCTAAGTATGGAGAAAAAGATGACGGAGTAGGAGGGTAAGGCAGAAACCTTTTCCCAAAAACATAAAAGAAGAAAATACAGCAAATACTACTAAACCTGAAAATGACCTGAAGACTGAAAAATAGACCACCTACACCTGGAGAAGAAAAGACCACACAGTAAAGGGTAAAGTGGAAGAGAAGTGATGGAGCAGGACCCAAGCCTTTCCTCCACCCCAGCCCACAGGCAGGAGAAACAGGAACAGAGTAGGGAGGAATATGAGCTTAGGAATGCTGCACGCCTGGCCCTGGAGATCTGCTCCAGGAGCATGAGTCCAAATCACATTGGGTTCTGGTGATTAGTGGAGCGGGACACCAGGGACAAATGGAACATTCTGAGAAGCTGAGACTCAAGCCATTTGTGGAGGATGGGCACACTCTGCCAGTCCTGACAACCAAAGCAGAGGCAGCAGTTGGAAAGTCTTTCCAGCAGTAGGAAGAGTGCCAGGTGGGCAAGGGTTGGATGGAGCTCTCTCCTCAGGCGAAAGGGCTGGTGGACAATAGGACAATACCTCCCAAGCCCTCCCTTGGCCCAACATGCTGGGAATTCTCAGGAGCCCTAGATGCTCCATCCCCCTCACTAGAATCTCAGCCCTGAGCCACATCCCTGCATGCTTTGCTGGCAAGCCAATCCACTCATCCCAGCAGCAGTGTCAGACTTTGCTGCCTGGCAGGCAAGAAGAGACTCTCCCAGCTTTCTCGGCCCATTTAAGCCCAACTTGGGAGGTGCCCCAGAAGCCAGCTCCGAGAGCTCCTTCCTCCCCTAGGAATCCTGCCCTGCCCCAGGGCCACACAACAGCCCTGCACACCCCATTAATCCTGAAGCTCTGCCTTTGCTGCATGGCAGGGAGGCCCCACCCACAGCGATTCCAGGCGTCCCCATCCACTGCACACCAACAATAGCTTGGGCTCCCACAAAGTAGAACCAGGCACTGGAGAGTAGAGTCTTGAGCTTCTGGGCACTATAGGATGCCGCCTTCATAAATCTATTACTCTATAGGCCAGGAAACATAGAAGATCCATCTAATATAAAGGAAGAAACACAGAGACCCTGACAAAATAAGGAGGCAGAGGAATATGTTCCAAATGAAACTACAGGACAGGACACCAGAAAGAGGGCTAAAGGAAATGGGGATCACCAATCTTCTTGACAAAGATTTCAAAGTAAAATTCAAAAACATGCTGATGGATTAACAGAAAAGCATTCAAGATCTCAGGGAGGACTTTAACAATAGAAGTTAGAGGAGCTGAAAAGGAGACACTCAGGGTGAAGAATACAGCGACTGAAATGAAACATACAATGGAGGGATTGAAAAGCAGATTACTGAAAGTAGAGGAGACAGCCAATAAGATGGAAATTACAGAACAGGAATGCAATGAAGTTGAGGTACAGAGAGAAAAAAAGATCTTCAGGAATGAAAGAATGATAAGAGAGCTGTGTGACCAATCCCAGTGAAAAAAATTTGCATAATAGGGGTACCAGAAGGAAAAGAGAGAGACAGAGGGATAGAAAGTCTCTTTGAGGAAATAATTGTTGAAAACCACCCCAATCTGGCAAAGGAAATAAACACTCAGGTCATGCAAGTTCAAAGAGCCCCTAACAAAAGGAACCCTAGAAAGACAATACCAAGACATACAATAATTAAAATGGCAAAGATCAAGAATACGGAGAGAGTACTGAAAGCAGCCAGAGAGAGAAAAAAGATTATTTATAATGGAAACCCCATCAGACTATCAGCAGACTTCTCAGTAGAAACTTTACAGGCCAGAAGGGAGTGGTATGAAATATTTCATGTACTGAAGCAGAAGGACCTTCAACCAAGAATCCTCTATCCAGCAAAATTATCATTTAAATTGAAAGCAGGGATTAAACAATTTCCAGATAAACAAACATTGAAGTAATTCATCACCACTAAGCTACCCTTATAGGATATGTTAAAGGACTGCTGTAGATGGAAATGTTTCTAAGGCTAAATAGCTTTCACCAGTGAAAACAAACCCACAGTAAAGGTAGTAGATCAATTGTTACCAAGCAAGTATGAATTAAAACAAAATAAAAGAAGCAAAATCAACTATACACAAAATCAGTCAAGGGGTACATAAAAAGTGTAGATTATGACATTTAATACATAATACCTGAGGAGGAAGAAGAAGGGGAAAAAAGTACCTTTAGATTGTGATTGAAATAGAGTAATCACCACTCAGTATAGTCTGTTATATAGTAAGGAAGCTGTCGTTGAATCTTTGGTAACTACAAAAGCTTACAACAGATACAAAAAAAAAAAAATTAAAAGAGAAACCTAATCACAACACCAAAGAAAACCATCAAATAACAGGAGTATAAAGGAGAAAGAAAGGAATAGACAGGTGCTATAAACATAACAGAAAACAATTAATAAAATGGCAATGAGTACATACCTATCAATAATTACCATAAATCTAAATGACTAAATGCACCAATCAAAAGACATAGAGTGGCAGAATGGATAAAGAAACAAGACCCATCTAAATGCTGCCTACAAGAGATCTAAAGCATACATAGACTACAAGTGAAGGGATGGAAAAAGATGGTTCATGCAAATAATAGGGGAAAAAAGCAGGAGAAGCAGTACTTAGACAAAATAGATTTCAAAACAAAGTAACAAGAAAGAACATTACATAATGATAAAGGGGCAGTTCAACAGGAGCATATAACCATTATAAATATCTACACACCCAACATAAGTGCACCTAAACATGTAAATTAAATAGTAGCAGAATTAAAGAAAGAAATAGATTACAGCACATTAATTTTAGGAGACTTTAACACACCACTCACATCAATAGAAAGAAAATAAGTAAGGAAACAGAGGCACTGAACAATATATTATATTAAATGGACTGAACAGATATCTACAGAACACTCTACCCAAGAGGAGCAAGATACATATTTTTCTCAAGTGTACATGGGATGTTCTCCAGAATTGATCACATACTAGGCCACAAGAAGAGCCTCAAGAAATTCAAAAAGATTGAAATGTTGCAGCTTGTGAGATATTCTGAAGGGTAAAAGCTGAAATCAGACAGAAATTTGTAACACCCTACGTTGGAGATTGAGGTTCATAAGGCACACCGTAAACTGAGGCAGCTAGTAAATGTTTGAGGCTGTGAATTTTGTATAAATCTATAGAGCTCCAGTCAGCCTGGTGCAGTCTTCTATGTTTCATTTAGTACAAGCATACCCCACTTTACTACATTTCACTTTACTGTGCTTCTCAGATGCTGCATTTTTTATATTAAGGTATCATTAATATACAATCTTATGAAGGTTTCCCATGAGCAACATTGTGGTTACTACATTCACCCATATTATTGAGTCTCCCCCCACATACCCCATTGCAGTCACTGTCCATCTGCATAGTAAGATGCTATAGAGTCACTATTTGTCTTCTCTGTGCTATACTGCCTTTCCTGTGCCTCCCTACATTATATGAGCTCATCATAATACCCCTAATCCCCTTATCCCTCCCTCCTAACCCACCCTCCCCACCCACTTTCTCTTTGGTAACTGCTAGTCCCTACTTGGAGTCTGTTAGTCTGCTGCCATTTTGTTCCTTCAGTTTTGCTTTGTTGTTATACTCCACAAATGAGTGAAACCATTTGGTACTTGTCATTCTCCACCTGGCTTATTTCACTGAGCATAATACCCTCTAGCTGCACATGTTGTTGCAATGGGTAGGATATGTTTTCTTCTTATGGCTGAATAATATCCCATTGTGTATCCCAAAGATGTGTACCACATCTTTATCCATTCATCTATTGATGGACACTAAGGTTGCTTCCATGTCTTGGCTATAGGAAATAGAGCTGTGATAAACATAGTGGTGCATATGTCTTTTTGAATCTGGGACCTTGTTTTCTTTGGGTAAATTGCTAGAAGTGGAATTCCTGGGTCAAATGGTATTTGGTAATTCTATTTTTAATTTTTTGAGGAACCTCCATATTGCCTTCCACAATGGTTGAACTAATTTACATTCCCACCAGCAGTGTAGGAGAGTTTCCCTTTCTCCACATCCTCGTCAGCATTTGTTGTTCTGTCTTTTGGATGTTCGCCATCCTAACTGGTGTGAGGTGATATCTCATTGTGGTTTTAATTTGCATTTCCCTGATGATTAGCGATGTGGAGCATCTTTTCATGTGCCTGTTGGCCATCTGAATGTTTTCTTTGGAGAATTGTCTATTCAGATCCTCTGCCCATTTTTTAATTGGCTTATTTGCTTTTTGGGTGTTGAGGTGCTTGAGTTCTTTATATATTTTGGATGCTAACCCCTTATTACATGTCATTTAAAAATATACTCTCCCATACTGTAGGATGCCTTTTTGTTCTACTGATGGTGTCCTTTGCTGTACAGAAGCTTTTCAGCTTGATATAGTCCCACTTGTTCATTTTTGCTTTTGTTTCCCTTGCCTGGGGAGATATGTTCATGAAGAAGTCGCTCATGTTTATGTCCAAGGGATTTTTGCCTATGTTTTATGGTTTCATGACTTACATTCAGGTCTTTGATCCATTTTGAGTTTACTTTTGTGTATGGGGTTAGACAGTAGTCCAGTTTCATTCTCTTACATGTAGCTACCCAGTTTTGCCAACACCAGCTGTTGAAGAGGCTATCTTTTCCCCATTGCATGTCCATGGCTTCTTTATAATATATTAATTGGCCATATATGTGTGGGTTTATATTTGGGTTCTCTAGTCTGTTCCATTGGTCTATGGGTCTGTTCTTGTGCCAGTACCAAATCATCTTGATTACTGTGGCTTTGTAGTAGAGCTTGAAGTTGGGGACATAATCCCCAAGTTTTATTCTTCATTCTCAGGATCACTTTGGCTATTTTGGGGTCTTTTGTTGTTCCACATGAGATTTAAAACTATTTGCTCTAGTTCATTGAAGAATGCCATTGGTATTTCTTAAGGATTTCCATTTTTGACAATATTAGTTCTTCCTATCCATGAGCATGGGATGTATTTTTATTTATTGATGTCTTCTTTAATTTCTCTCATGAGTGTCTTGTAGTTTTCAGGGTATAGGTCTTTCACCTCCTTGGTTAGGTTATTCCTAGGTATTTAATTCTTTTAGGTGCAATTGTGAATGGAATTGTTGTCCTGATTTCTCTTTCTGCTAGTTCATTGTTAGTATACTGGAAACTGCGTTTTTTACAAATTGAGTGTTTGCAGCAACACTGCATCAACAGGTCTAATGGTACCAGTTTTCCAATAGCATTTGCTCTTTTTGTATCTCTTGTCACATTTTTGTAATTCTTGCAATATTTTGAAGTTTTTCATTATGTTATATTTGTTATGGTGATTAGTGATCTTTGAGGTCACTATTGTAATTGTTTTGGTGCACCACAAACTGCATCCACAGAAGTTGGCAAACTTAATCAATATGTGTGTTCTGACTGCTCCACAGACTAGCCATTCCCCATCTCTCTCCGTCTCCTTAGGCCTCCCCTATTCCCTTAGACAAAATGACATTAAAATTAGTTCATTTAATAACCGTACACTGAGTGTTCAAGTGAAAGGAAGAGTTGCACATATCTTACTTTAAATCAAAAGCTAGAAATAATTAAGCTTAGGGAGAAAGGCTTGTCAAAAGCTGAGAAAGTCTGAAAACTAGGCCTCCTGCACTACTTTGCCAAGATGAGAATGTGAAATGTTCTTGGAGAACACTAATTGTGTTACTCGAGTGAACACACAGTTGAATAAGAAAACAAAACAGCCTTATTGTTGATATTAAGAAAGCCACAGCATTCCCTTAAGCCAAAACGTAATCCAGAGCAAGGCCCTAACTCTTCAATTCTATGAAGGCTGAGAGAGGTAAGGAAGTTGTTGAAGAGCAGTTGGAAGCTAGCAAAGGCTGGTTCATTTGGTTTAAGGAAGGAAGATATCTCCATGACATTAAAGTGCAACGTGAAGCAACAAGTGTTGATGGAGAAGTCACGGCAAGTTATCCGGAAAACCTAGTTAAGATAATTCATGAAGGTGGCTGCACTAAACAATACATTTTGAACATACACGAAACAGCCTTTGATTGGAAGTAGATTACATCTAGGTCTTTGGTAGCTAGAAAGAAGTCAGTGCCTGGCTTCAAAGTTTCAAAGGACACAGGCTGACTCTTTCTAGGGGCTAATGCAGCTGGTGACTTTCATTTGAAGCCAAAGTTCATTTACCATTCCAAAAATCCTATGGTCCTTAAGAATTAGGTTAAATCTATTCTGCCTGTGCTCTGAAAATGGATCAACAAAGTTTGCATGTCGGTATATTTGTTAACAATATGGTTTACTGAATATTTTAAGCCCACTGTTGAGAACTGTTACTCAGAAAAAAGATTCCTTTCAAAATGTTACTGTTTGCTGTCAATGCACTTGGTCACCCAAGAGCTCTGATGGGGGTGCACAATGAGGTCAACGTTGTTTTCATGCCTGCTAACACAACATCCATTCCGCAGCCCATGGATCAAGGAGTAATTTCAACTTTTAAGTCTTATTATTTAAGAAATACATTTGATTATGCTATAGCTGCCTTAATAAAAAGTGAGGTTTATTACAGGAATGCCAAACTGTTTTAACATTCAAAAAGCAAATAAATGTGTAATTCTCCACATCAACAGAATAAAAGAGCAAAATATGCAGTTAACTCAATAGATGAAGAAAAAGCTATTGAAAAAAGTCAATACTGGGTCACATATAAAAACTAGTAGCAAACCAGTAATACAAGAGAATTTTCTCAATTTGGAAAAACGTCTATAAAAAAGCTTGCCGCTACTATCATTCTTAATGATGGACTACTGAATGTTCTCCTGCTAAGTTGGCAACACAATAATCATGTTCACTCTTACCACTTCTGTTCAGTATTGTACTCGTGGTTCCAGCTGGTGCAAAAAAGTATTAAAAAAGAGATAAAAGACATGAAAATTGGAAAGGATGAGTTAAAACTGTCATTTACAGTTTACATGGTTTTGTGAATAGAAATCCAAAGGAATCAACAGATTCTAGAACTAATTGGTTTAACATGATTGTGGGACACAAAATCAAAACAGAAAAAATCAATTGTATCTCTCTATACCAGCAACACACAATTTGAAAAGTAAATTTTTTTAAGCTACCATTTATAATAGCATCAAATAAGCATTAAAATACTTTTAGATGAATTTAAGAGATGTGTAAGACCTCAAAACTGAAAAATGCAAAATATTGCCAAGTTAATTAAATGAGATTTAATAATGAAGAGATATACAATTTTCATGGAATGAAAGACTCAATATCATTTAGATGTCAGTTCTCCCTAATTCAATCTTTAGATTCAATGTGATCCCAGCAGATTTGGGGGATAGGATGGAATTATATTGCTGATGAAAGTTTGAAGCATAATCTCTTTGAAAAATCTGTTTGCCAATATCTAATAAAGTTAAACATAGTTACCCCATACCCCAGGAATTGCACTCCTAGGTATATACCCAAGAGAAACAACTAAATGTGTCCACTAAATGGCTTGTCCAGGAATTCTCATTAAAGATTTATTCATAATGGGTCAAACCTGGAAAGAACTCAATTGTCAATCAACAAGAGAAAACATAAACCAATTATGGCCTATTCATACCATGGAATACTACTCAGCAATAAAAAGACAGCCAATTAATAGATGTCGGAAAATTTATGAAACTCAAAAACAGTATCTATTATGATGGAAATAAACCACACATTAAAAGTAAATACTGTTAAAATTTAATTTACATGGAGTTCAAGAATAAGCAATACTAATTCAAGCTATTAGAAATCAGACCAGTGGTCACATCTGGCTAAGTGGGGTCTGGCTAGAAAGAAGCATTAGAGAATTTTCTGGGATAATGGAACTGCCCTATATCTTGACTTGAATGGTGGTTTTATGTATATAAACCATATATCTGGTCATATACATACATATATACTTATATAATATTCTCAAGCTGTTCACTGAAGATTTGTGTATTTTGCTGTATATAAATTATACCTCACTGAAGTACGGAAAAATATATATATTCTTGTCCACACTCCTTATCCCCCTTCCTGCTCAATTTTTCCCATTTCAGCTTATCCCATTTTAATTTATCACATTATTTCTTATTTAGTTTTTACACTAACTCCCCTAATGGATATAAATTCTAGGAGGGCAAGTCATTGGTTGGTTCATTGGTGGATCTCAATAATGAGAACATTAGTATTTAATAGGCAGTCAAAAATAATTGTTGAAGAAATGAAAGACATTGGATTTTTGTCTTACATCTCTAAATGTGGAATTAAAAGCCTTATTTCCAGTTAAAGGAATGCCATGTAGTAGCCAGCAAGTGGGCAAAAGGGTGGCTTTCTCCTTGCTCCTCAAATCGTACTAGCTCTGAAAGTAAAGCTTCTGTATTATCTCAAATCAAAATGGGGATTCTGGGAATAATAGAGCAACCACTTCTCCTCTTCTATTTTTCTTCTTCCTATATATGCTTTTCCTCTTATCCCTTTGTCTCTAGACTCTCAGACACTGGGTCTTTTAGCATTGCTATACCCATGTGACTTCAAGAGTGTATCATTTTTAACACATACCTATATGAAAAAATTGTCAGTAATATATTTGTGATGAAACAATAATGGCCAGAAAAAAGTGAAAGTTTTCTTTGAACTCCCTATATATATGATCATGCAAGAAAAAGATTGTTAATGAAAATTAAATCAAATACAATAATGAAAAAAGTAATGGTACTTTGAAATTGGATTTATACTTTCATCTTGAAAAATGGAGGAAAACATATTTACATACTCTTCAATCTCAGTAATGAACAGTAAATAACCTTACACTTTCTATTTTAAAGTCTAAATGACTTCATCAAAACTGATCTTTTCTGCATTTTCATGCAACAGATAGTATAACTAGGTTTGTCACCCTATCTATGCTTGTAGGTGATCAAAGCACGCCTTATTAATTTTAACTTCAAAAAGCTATTTCACATAAACCAACAGATATACAAATACTTAGAAAAAGTCTTAAAGACAAAAATAAGAGTGACAAATATTTCAAAATCCTTTTATATGCCAAAAATTACAATGGTGTCATATATTTGCCTTTTGGGGATGGATTCTAGCAGCTTTCAAATGGATCTACAGTTAGGAAATTTAAAAAAAAATTCCAAGTGGTCATATAGAACGACAGACTGAAGCAATTCAATTTTGTCTCTGTCTTTGCATTTACTGTACTACCACTTATTTTCAATTCACTTTGAAACACAAAATGTGTAATTTCAAGGGGTTTGGACACATGAACTGCCCCAGACAAGTTCCAGCAGTTCTGAATGATGACAAACTTACTCTCAAACATGTAGCTGAGTCTTGTCTGTCTATGGCAATTATATAACTTGGCAATCTCTGAATTAACTTCTATGCAGAACCGAATGTGTTAAAAAAAATAAGAAGATAAAATTTACTTACTTGAAATATACAGTTTCTATTTTATATAGCATTAAAACTCAACAGTAAACCACAGCAGCTGTTTAGAATTTAGACCAATAAAAGACTTTGCCCCACCCTCCAGGGCATGTAGAGTTAGAACATCAAAGCCTCTTAGCACAAAGTTTGAATGCCCAGAACATTTGGTGCAAGGAATGGAAGAATCCTGGGAAAAGAACAAGATCATAAAGATAAAACGTCCACAGCTTCGGCCCTTGAGTGATGGTGCAGGGCAAATGCTGGGAAGAGCCCAGGGCTTTGACCTTGCAGAGTGGTTCTTGCAGTATGATGATTTGGATAGAAAATGGAGCATGGAATAAGAGAAAATAGTGATTCTGATCCTGATTCCAGATACTAGAGAACTCAGAAAATGAAAAGAAGAAAAGAAGTGTTTAAAATGCCTCTTTGTGCAAATGATACTAACTACAATCATTCATGCGAACTGCCACTTTCCCTAACCACCATGCAATATATTGACAAAAATCCACAGCACTACATGTGTCAGATTAACTAAGTTTAATTGGACAGTGTGTAGTCTATCATCACAGTTTATAGCTCATGCAGCCTACCCTTGCCTACCTGCCCACAGGTTTAAAGAATTTAATGGAACATTTGCCCCATGAATTTATTTTCCCTTGTAAAAGCTGAATTCTGGGAAGCTTTGGCCTTTCAACAGTGAGGAACTTCATCACAGTTCTCTGCTTCTGTTGATGCCTCGCTCCATGGCCATCCACTGCCCTGCTGCAGTGCTTCCATCTGTTGGATCTCAGGCTAACTTCAAAAGACAAAATGGACCCTTCCAGTGTTTCAACAAGAAATTGCTTGGCCTTGTTTCCTGGTAATTATTCAAGAAGGCAAAAACAAGGAGCTCTGCCTTCTGTGATGCTTGCATTATTATCCACCAACTAAGAAGGTTATCAGCAATCATCACTGAGCCGTGTGTAGCACAACCATAGGTTCCCAACAGTCCAGATGCCAAATACTCTGCCCCCGAGTTTTGGTTCAGAAATGATGGTTTCTGTTCTCAGGGCCCATAAGTCTCTGACTGCACATTACTTGAGAACTGATACCTGAGACACCAACGAAGGTTTTTTGTGTGGCAGGGCTACCAAGTGCTCTGTAGCACTGTTGAGTGTTAAGCCTCCCTTGGAGAGGAAAACGGGCTGAGAGTAACAATGGCTGTGCTGCCAGGACGGGCCATCCTGCCCGCTGCCATCACAGAAGCTGGTCACACTCTTCAGCCACGGGCCAGACCTCCACATGTAGACCTGGCTACTGTGACTCAACTGCTTTTTCAGAACATTATTCAAAACAAGGATACAGTTTGGAAAACTGTGGTCCATTAAGACAACAGCAAGCAATCATTTAAAATGATTATTGTATTCATTCCCTATCGCTGTTGTAACAAATTACCACAAGCTGAATGGCTTAAAAAACATATATTTATTATCTTCAATTCTGAAGATAGACATCCAAAACCAAGGAGAAAATCTATTTCCTTACTTTTCCAGCTTTTAAAGGCTGCCTGCCACCCTGTGCCCTTGGTCCCTTGCCTCACTCTGAACTCTGCTTCCATGGTCGCATCTCAGATTCCCCCACTTCCTTCTTTCCCTTACAAGGGCTGCTGTAATTATATCAGGCCCACTCAGATAATCCATTAAACAGTGGATAATCTCCCCCTATCAAGATGCCTAACCTAACCATATCGGCAAGATCCCTTTTGCTACATAAGTTAACAACACTTCCACAGATTCCAGAATTGGGATGTCGATATTGGGAGGAAAGAGGCGGGAGGGCATTATTCTGCCTACCACAATGCTCAGGAAATGCCAAAGCAAGGAAAAGCATTCTTGATATGATGTTAATTAAAGCAAAATATGCAATGGAAATCATGTGGCATATAAAAAGGTACACATGGAATAGGAAATCAGGTTTAAATGTGAAAAAAGTTCTGTAAAAATGGCAGGATTATAGCTGTTTTTCATCTGTTGCCACTCGGCCCCTGGCTGGCCATTTTATTTAATGATATATTCTTGGGGGGATATGAGGGAAGGGGGGAAGAAAAGATTTAACATTTTTTAGAACACAAAAAGGAAGACAGTCATTAAAAATGAGAAATAGTAAAATAGTAAATGTTTCATTTATCTCAACAAATAAAAGTCCACTTTTTCTTCCTGATTTATAATAGAATGGGAAATAAATAAATGAAGGAAGCAAAACTCAGATTAGCTTGGTCAGATGGAAGAATAATTATCACTTCAATTTCACTTCCATGATTCAGTCAAGTAAACAGAAGTAATACAGCTATTCATAATATTAAGAGAGAAAGAGAAGGAATAAAAGGCATCCAGATTGGTAAGGAAGAAGTCAAACTGTCCCTGTTTGCAGATGACATGATAGTGTACATAAAAAGCCCTAAAGAATCCACTCCAAAACTACTAGATCTAATATCTGAATTCAGCAAAGCTGTGGGATACAAAATTAATAACACAAAAATCTGTTGCGTTCTTATACACTAATGATGAACTAGCAGAAGGAGAAATCAGGAAAACAATTCCATTCACAATCGCATCAAGGAGAATAAAATACCTAGGAATAAACCTAACCAAGGATGTGAAAGACCTATACACTGAAAACTACAAGACACTCTTAAGAGAAATTAAAGAGGACACTAATAAATGGAAATTCATCCTATGCTCTTGGCTAGGAAGAATTAATATTGTCAAAATGGCCATCCTGCCTAAAGCAATCTACAGATTCAATGGAATCCCTATCAAAATACCAACAGCATTCTTCAATGAACTAGAGCAAATAGTTCTAAAATTCATATGGAACCACAAAAGACTCCGAATAGCCAAAGCTATCCTGAGAAGGAAGAATAAAGCAGGGGGAATTATGCTCCCTGACTTCAAGCTGTACTACAAAGCCACAGTAATCAAGACAATTTGGTACTGGGACAAGAGCAGACCTATAGACCAGTGGAACAGAATAGAGAGCCCAGATATAAACCCAAACATATATGGTTAATTAATATATGATAAAGGAGCCACTGGGAAAATGTCAGCCTCTTCAACAGCTGGTGTTGGCAAAACTGGACAGCTACATGTAAGAGAATGAAACTGGACTACTGTCAAACCCCATACACAAAAGTAAACTCAAAATGGATCAAAGACCTGAATGTAAGTCATGAAACCATAAAACTCTTAGGAAAAAATAGAGGCAAAAATCTCTTGGACATAAACATGAGCAACTTCTTCATGAACATATCTCCCCAGGCAGGGGAAACAAAAGCAAAAATGAACAAGTGGGACTACATCAAACTAAAAAGCTTCTGTACAGCAAAGGACGCCATCAGTAGAACAAAAAGACATCCTACAGTATGGGATAATATATTCATAAATGACATATCTGATAAAGGGTTGACATCCAAAATGTATGAAGAGCTCACGCACCTCAACAAACAAAAAGCCAATAAGCCATTTAAAAAATGGGCAGAGGAGCTGAACAGAAACTTCTCCAAAGAAGAGATTCAGATAGCCAACAGGCACATGAAAAGATGTTCCACATCGCTAATCATCAGAGAAATGCAAATTAAAACCACAATGAGATATCACCTCACACCATAGGATGGCCAACATCCAAAAGACAAACAACAAATGTTGGCAAGGATGTGGAGAAAGGGGAACCCTCCTACACTGCTGGTGGAAATATAAACTAGTTCAACCATTGTGGAAAGCAGTATGGAGGTTCCTCAAAAAACTCAAAGTAGAAATACCATTTGACCCAGGAGTCCCACTCCTTGGAATTTACCCTAAGAATGCAGCAGCGCAGGTTGAAAAAGACATATGCACCCCTATGTTTATCGCAGCACTATTTACAACAGCCAAGAAATGGAAGCAACCTAAGTGTCCATCAGTAGATGAATGGATAAAGAAGAGGTGATACATATACACAATGGAATATTATTCAGCCATAGGAATAAAACAAATCCTACCATTTGCAACAACTTGGATGGAGCTAGAGGGTATTATGCTCAGTGAAATAAGCCACGTGTAGAAAGACAAGTATCAAATGATTTCACTCATCTGTGGAGTATAAGAACAAAGGAAAAACTGAAGGAACAAAACAGCAGCAGACTCACAGAACCCAAGAATGGACTAACAGTTACAAAGGGAAAGGGACTGGGGAGGATTGGTAGGAAGGGAGGGATAAGGGGGGAAAGAGGGTTATTACAATTAGCACACGTAATGCAGCGGCGGGGGACATGGGATAGGCAGTATTTATAGAGAAGACAAGTAATGATTCTATAGCATCTTACTATGCTGATGGACAGTGACTGTCGTGGGGTATGTGGGGGGGACTTGATAATGGGGGAGTCTAGTAACCATAATGTTGTTCAAGTGATTGTACATTAACGATACCAAAAACAAAAAAAAATTATCAGAAAGTTCCATTGTGGATTGTGAATTTGGTTAGCTAAATTATTAAGAGATAACTAAGTGGATTATTGGCCATCCACACAATGAATATCACATATCTGATAAATATTTATCAGAACTAATAATAAGAAGAAATTATGCTTATTATTAACTGACAAAATAAGATACGCAGTAGGTTCAATGTAATACCAACTATATAAATGAAAAGGCTTGTAAAAGATTGAAACACAATTCTCTGAAGTATTAAGTAATTGAGGAAATCCATGATTGTTTTCTTTCTGTTTATCAATAATTTCCAGGTGTTCTGCAGAAGCATTTTTTATTGATTCTAAGATGCACCTTTTCACATTTTAACAGTTCTAAGGTTGGGACGCACCTTGCCATCACTCTCAGCCAAGCTCCATGTGTGACAGTGTTGTCTCAGTCTATGCATGAGCATCCATATCACGCAGCAGATGCCAGAAGCTTGGAAGAACATCCCAGAGCCAAGTGGAACACTCATTTAAGCAATGCTATGTTGATGACACCCCTGTTCTCACAGAGGACAGTATCACATGGAAAATATGGACTTTGGTGATTTTGTGTCAAAATTATTAGAGAAATTGGACTGTAAGCTGAAGTAGTAATACCTTAATTTATTTTGCTTATATTTCTTTGCATATTCTTATGTATACACAAAAGTGATGTATGATTTTTTAAATTCTCTGCAAAAATATGCCTATAAGGGCCTTTTTTAAAAAACAGTTTAAAAACAAAGATTTTTAGTGATTAAAAAATCTGGAAATAGTATATATGAAAGTATATTTTCTTTTTTAGGAGTATAGACATGAAAAGTGCATACAATCTATGGCATCTTGGAGTAGGCTGCATGTTAACAAACACTCTGAACTCTGAATAACAGTGGCTTAAATGAAATAGAAATTCATTTCTCTTTCTCAACTATTTGCTGATAAGTGATCTGGGGCTGGTACAATAACTGTGCAACAAGGTCACCTAGAGAGCTGGGCTCCTTCAGTCTTGTTACTTAGCCATTCCCAGGGTGCTCCTCTCATCACCATGGCTCACCACTGTACTCAGGTGCCAAGTAGCAGGAAAGAGAAAGGTGAGCAAAGGGGCATGCTCTCTCCTTTAAGGATATAGCCCAGGTATGTGGGGCTGAACAAGGCACATGGCCCCACCGAGCTAGCTGCAAGGGAGTCGGAGACATACTATCTATAGTCCATAATGAAGGTCAGCAAACATTTTTTGTAAAGGATCAGACTGTAAATATTTCAACCACATAACATCTGTGCTATAACATTTGTGATGGTTAATTTTATGTGTCAACCTGACTGGGCTAACGGCTGCCAAGAGGGCTGGTAAAACATTTCTGGGTGTGTCTGAGAAGGTATTTGTACAAGAGATTAACATTTGATTCTGTAAACCGAGTAAAGAAGATGGACCTCACCAATGTGGTAGGCATCATGTGATCTGCTGGCAGTGGGGATGACACAAAAAGCCAAGGAAGAACAAATTCTCTCTTCCTTTCTTGAGTTTGGAGTCTCCTATTTTCCTGCCCCTTAACATCACAGCTCCTGGTTCTCAGACTCAAACTGAATTATACCATTAGCTTTGTTGGTTCTATAGCTTGAAGATGGCAGACTGTAGGACTTCTTAGGCCTCCATTATCACATGAATCAATTCCTATAATAAATCTCCTCTTATCTATATATACATATACATCCTATTGGTTCTGTTTCTCAGGAGAACCCTAATACACACAAATATAAAAACCATTTCATAGCTTGGAGGTTGTACAATAACAGACAACAGGCTGGATTTGGTCCAGAGGCCATAGTTTGCCAACCCCTGTTCCAGATGGTCATGTGGATAGCTATAAGTCTAGACCCCATTACCCATGGAGGACTGGGGGTAGTGGGAGAGGAAGGGTGGAAATACACTAGCTATCTCTGTCAAAGCATATATTCATGTTATGATGTTTGTGAAAATTAAGACTACCACTTATTTAAAATAATAGGGAAAATGCTCATGACAGAGTAATAAGTATTTGTATTAAGGCAAATGAAAAGTTTATTGTATGTTTTTAAGACCCCAAATAAAAAATTGGACATGGAAGGAAACCTGGAAGAACAGTAACATAAACACTAATATTGACTCTCTGGTTGATGTACTTCTGAGTTATTTCATTTAATTTATCTTTCTATTTGTCTGAATTATAACAACTGTATTATTATGAGCACATATTACCATTTAAATGCAAATTCTTTAGAGAGTAAAAAAGTCATTAATACCGTGAACTATCCCTTCTTTCATATATAAGAATAAACCCATATTTTTCATTTATGTGATTTATAGCATAGTGATATATTAAAAATGAAATATTTGTTAAAATTTCAGAGGTGGAAAGAACCTTCAAATCAACTAATTCAAAAAGATATATGCACTCCTATATTTATCACAGCATTATTTACAATAGCCAAGATATGGAAGCAACCTAAGTGTCCATCAGTAGACGAATGGATAAAGATTTGGTATACATATACAATGGAATATTACTAAGCCACAAAAACAATGAAATCTTACCATTTGTGACAAAATGGATGAAACTAGAGGGTATTATGCCAAGTGAAGTCAGACAGAACAAGACAAATACCATATGGTTTCACATATATGAGGAATCTAAAAAACAAAACAAATGAACAAACAAACAAATACCCATGGAGGACAGACTGGTGGTCATCAGAGGGGCACTGGTGAACTGAGTGACTGAGGTCAATTGTTTGGTGATGGATGATAGACTTATTGTGGTGATCACTTTTTAGTGTGTATAAATATTGAACTATTATGCTGTACACCTAAAACTATTACATTATATACCAATTTTACCTCAATAAAAAAGTGCTTTCAGACTGCCTGAGGAAATGTTTGTGAGGCACATAGCAGTAGTAGAAGCTGCATCACTTATTGAATAAAAGGTTAGGGAATGTAGTTCCAGTTTTTATTCTGTTGATCCATGTGACTTAACCTTTATCTTCATTTGTTTCCTTAGATGTTCAACAGGAATAATGTTAATGACCTATTGGCCATGGTGAAGAAAAAATTAAGACTATGTACTCTAAATCACAAGATGAATATAAATTACTATCTGATTAATAATGAATGACTTTAAACCACCTTGGAAGAACCTTTGGTACCTTAAAAAAAAAAGCAATCTATCTCAAAAGTGTAAAGTTGCAAAACCCATTCTTTTAAGAGCATGATCCTAAGATAGTAGCAGAAAATAAAACCCTTACCTTTCCTTTTCTGGGACACAGCTGTCATTTTAGCCTTAGCTGTAGCTGTTAATTTAGTCTATGACTACTTCAACTCCAGCTGAGCAAAAGAAACTGTAGTTCATTAAAATCCATTTCTCAATTCAAACAACTGCCAACATACAAGCTGTCCCTGCAATTAAGGAAATGTAAAGTGACCCCCACAGAGGAATGAAGTCAAGTCAGAAGCTAGGCCAACAAATCACTTTCTCCTTACAGCCTCCCAGAAGAGCTCTGGAAGAGGACATGACTAGACCATGAGCGAGAATAAACAGCTGAAGGTTGGTTTGTATCATGCCTTTATATATTCACCAAAGAACTTTTTCCCCTGGACTCTGCTAAATTATGGATTCTGTCCAAAGTCTATATATTTCCAATAACAGTTGCAATCCAGTTTTATACTATCAAGAAATTTGGAGTCTTAAGAATGATCACAACATTTGGTAGATCAAGTCCACACTGTTTTACTTCTGAATTCCCTTCATTATAAATTCAATATATTCAAATAAGCCTCAAACAGCTATAATTTTACTTTCCAATGCATTCTCATAACTATAAATTACTTTGTATTTGAAGTAATTCTTTTTCGTCTTTCAGCAAAGACATTAAGACTTCTGCATGCAATTATTGCAGCATTTATTCAAAAAGCCATTTGTTCCATGTTTTCCTGAAAAACAAAATTATTTTATTAAACACCAGTCTGCTACTCTTCTGATAGCATTTTTGCATGTCTTTATTTTTAATAATTCTCAAGGTTGTTTGCTTGATTAATTTTAGGGAAAATACGAGAACCATGAATGACTCATTTTGAAACCTTGTTTAAATCAGATATTAATAATCAAATACAAAGTTATGCTCTATCACATCTAATGATTCAGAAGCTTCTTGGAACCTATAATGTCAATACAGAAATGTAGAAGAATTATTGCATGAACCCCAAACAATTTACCAGCTTACTAGTTCTATCCCAGCACCCCACAACTGCTTACCATCTCACTTTGCTCTTCCTTATCTCTCCCTTTTCCTGCCACAAACACACAGACACACCCACACAGACACACACATACTCATCAGCTATTTGAGAGATTTAGATCAACCTAATAAGAAAATGTAAGAAGAAAATTAAGTGGTTCATTTTTCCTTTCATCATACACATTGTCCCTCTTCTCTGTAATATCTTTTAACTACCTACCATGCAGAATAGCCATAAAAATAAACATGTAAAGCAATGGAATAAAACACAAAACCCCAAATCAATCCTATTCTGTATGGTTTTCTACAGTTTAAAATAATAAGAAAAACATCACAGTGAAAATAGAAACAGTCTGTGTACACTGTGGCAAAGGTGTCCACTGGGAAGAGGTTGTAGTAAACCTACAGTATAGAGGAAAATAAATTGCACAAAACTGAAAGACCAAAGATAAATAGCTCTACCTGATAAAAACCTCTTTCAAGTTTATAAAGACCATGAAAAATTCCATAGATGCAAACAGTGAAAAAATGTTCATCTTAATAATCAGTATTAAGACAATTCTGAAGTACCATTTTATATCTATTAAATTAGTCTTGGAAAACATTTTATAAATGCTGGTGTGACTAGAATAAAAGCATGGAATTAATAGCATGAATATTAATATAAACTTCTGTAAAAGCAACATGATAAAAAAAATGCACCCAGAATTATTAAAACATCCATACTACTGAATCCAGCAATGCAATTGATCAATATTTATTCTAAGGAAATAATTCAATAGAAGTATTAATTATCTGCTGACAGTGTTCACTTCAGAATTATTTTTACAATAATGCAACTTATAGAAAATATCTTAACAGATGAAAATATTATCTGCTAGAAGTTGCTCATTGTAGCCTTCTTTATAGAAATGGAGGGGAAAAGCCTAGAGTCAAATTAATATCCAAAAAAGGGATGTTGTGTAAATTACATCAGTTCCTTGAAATATGATATAGCTATTTTAAATGTTAATTATAAATGCTTTACATAAATATAAAAATGATATCATTAAAAATATATGATTACACATGTATTAAAATCACGGAGTTGAATTATGGGCTTTTTTTCCTTTTGAATTTTCTTAGAAATAAAAATGGGATTGCTAAATAAGTGGCAGTCCATAAGAACCTTAAAGTGAAAGCAAATTTGTGCTACATCTATTTCCTTTGAGAAATAAGAAGTTTCTTCACCAACCTGCTTTTTCTTCCTCTTGGGTACAATTTGCTTTGACTATGTGACTAAAGTTTTGCTAATGGAATATCTGTAAATGCGATTGCCACATCTGTCTCCAAAAAACTTCTACATGTGAATCTGTATGTCTTTTTGGCTCTGCTACCTTAATATAGACAGGCACATTGACCTCAGAAGCCTCAGGTGAAATACGGCACGTCCAGAAGGTAGAAGAAGGCTGGCTCCCCTGGTCACTGTGGGGTGAGTTGCGCACCAACCTTTTTCCTTTTTTTAAAAATTCAAGTATTGTTGATAAACAACCTTATGTTGGTTTCAAATGTACAACACAGTGGTTCATCAGTTACCCCTATTATTAAATCCTCACCCCCTCTAGTGCAGTTACTATCTATCAACACAGAAAGATGTTACAGAATCACTGACTATATTCTTGGGTGCTGTACTACTATCGCTGTGACTTACTTATATTGTGATGGTGAATTATCACCCCAATCCATTTCTTACTCTATGGGAAGCTGCTGAAAGTTGGGTATACTGGTTAGTAAGAGCAGCTAGCTATACTCTACTACCCCCACTTTCAGTTTGAGGATTTCTAATTAGCTTTAGGCAGGAATTAGTAGGAAACAAGCTGGAGCTCAGTGGATCAAAAATTCCAAGTTAGACATTTGAAGCTCCCATGCAGACAATCCTGACTCCATTCTTCTTCTTTCAATAAAAACTATTCCATTCTTTCATGTGCCATCTGCCTTCTTCCTGTTCAGACTTTTCCATCTAATAAAAAAACTCATAATTTTGGTGTCCAGTTAACATATCAATAAGCAATTGAAAATAACCTGCCCAATATCATAAGGAGGAAGGAGCATTATTGGCTACTCTGCAGCAGTTACTCCAGGTGGGTGTTTGCCAGACAGAGGTGAGCTGTCTAGCAGCTGACGATCAAGCCAAAGAAACAGAAGTCTGAGCAGTGTATGGCCAGGGGATGCATTTATATGCCAGAATTCAGTCCCTATATCTCTTAATGGTTGAAAGAGTTTTAAAAAGTCAGTGTGCTTCCTAAAGCATTGGTTCAGACAACTGCTAGGGCTCTAAGACTTTGGGGATAAGTTAAAGCAGAGTCATCGACTATCTTGCCATTACCACTGGATGGAATTGTAAGTAGATTCTCCTCAGTAGAGGTAGTAATATTTACAGGACACGTGACAGCACTGGCTACGTCGTGCCCATGCAGATGTCACTAAAGATCCTGGGACTCTGGCTGATCCTGAATCCTTGGCATAGCACTCTGGCAGCCACTATCGGTCAGCAGGTCAGATGAGAAATTGGTGTTCCTGCTCCAAAGGCTGGGAATTTCTCTAAGGGTCTTGCAATTGTAGCTCAAGGTTGCTTGCCCTCAGACAGTGAGAGGGCATTATGGAACTGACAAGATGATTTAAGAGCCTTGAAACAGGAGGAGAGTGTCAGAAATCAGAACTCTTGAACATGAAAAAGAAGTTTTAATTAAAAAAAAATCACAAATTGTACTAGTAACTGTTCTTGATGCCAATAAGACAGAAGTGTGTAACTTCCAGTCTCGAATCAACTTATCAAATTCAATTAATCTAATCAAAATTGACATGTGGCAGAGCCAAAATATTGTTTATTCTTAAACTTAATTACAATACTTGAGAGCTTCCTCAAAAAACAGCTATTAAATAGCTCCTGAATTGATGTAATGTTAGGGGGGCACGGGGAGGGCTGTACAACCCAGAGAAGACAAGTAGTGACTCTATAGCATCTCACTATGCTGATGGACAGTGACTGTAATGGGGTTGGTGGGGGGGACCTGATGAAGGGGGTAGTGTAATCACCATAATATTTCTCATTTAATTGTAGATTAATGATATCAAAATAAACTTAAAAAATAAATAAATAAAAATAAATAGCTCCTGAATTAAAGCAGACTTTACCATGGCACAAAGAGGCCATTGTCTGGCCCCCTACTCCCTACATGTCACCATTCTGTCACAATGTGCTTCTCTCTATCAGAATGACCAGCATACACTGGTTTTCCATCTCCTTCAAAATCTGGGCTCTGCCTATACCTCCATTCCCATCTCTCATTACTTCTCAGAAGATACTTGGTATACTAGCCACACAAAAAGAACTACTTGACGTTTCCTATCCTAAACTACAGAATTGCATGCCTCTACCTGGCACACCCTGCTCCAGCTTTCCCACAGAAATGAAATCTACATAATCCTTTAAGACTTAGCCCCAGTCTGGCCTCCCCTGCCAATCCTCCCTGGACTAGTTGCCCCTCTTTTGTAGCCCCATAGTGGGCTCACACAGCAATCATCACACACACTTTCAACTGCAGGCTCACTTGCCTTTTTTTTTTTTTAAGACTGTAAGTCCTCTGAAGGCAGGAACAACCTTTCATCTCTGCATGCACAGAGCACAGTGGTGGCATCTAGTTGTTTGATAAATTTGTTCCTATGATTGAGTGAATTCTGCAACTTAGAGCCGATTTGAAAACCAAGGACATGAACACTTGCCAACCTGTCCCACACCACCAAGTTTTTTAGTTTGGCAGAACACAGTGAAATAGTATGGTTACTAAGGAGTTGTCGAGAGCAGATTTACTGAGACAAGGCTTTTTATGCCAGTTACAGTTTGCATAGTTTATCAGAAATCCCTAACAAGCTGCTTGTCTCCTCACATCAGATGCTATGGTACAGGCAGGTGTTAACAATGAGAGCATCTAGCACACACAGTTGCAATTCAGTCTTCTGTTGGTACAGTTCATCCACTCACTCCTTCCCTGAGTATTTCAGTGCCTACTCAACGCCAAGCTGTTCTAGGTGTTGGAGAGGCAGCAATGAAAAAGACAAAAAAGACTAATAAGCCTGCTATCAGTGAGTTTATAGTCTATGTAGGGGAAAAAACAAACTATACATATTAATGTTGAGTTGGAGTCTAGTGGATACAGAACACAGTGAAGTGGGTTGATACTCCGTAAGGTAGCCAGGGAAGGCTTCTCTGATAAAGTGGTATTTTGAATAAGAACATAAATGGAAAGGAAGGAGTTACAGTAAGTGCAGTGGGCCTAAGGCAGGAGCATGGATGGCATTTTCCAGAAATAGCAGGGTGTCAACTGTGGCTGGAGCAAGTAGCAAAGGAAAATAAGGTAAAAGGTGATTGTGGTAATGGGGGAGAGGCAGCAGAGAGGTTAGTGGGGTAGACTTAGGATTTGTGCTTCTACTCTGAGAAAAGTAGGGACTTACAGGAAAGTTTTAACAGGAATGACATGATTTTCCTTTTGCTTTAAAGGTAACTCAGTCTGCTGTGTCAAGAGCACACCACAGGGAGGCAGGGATGAATTGCAGAAAGTAGTTAGGAGACTTACACAAGGATAAAGGCAAAGGAAAATGGTGGCCGGACCCAGAATGCTGTCAGCAGCAGAGACATGAAATGTTTGTATTCTGGGTCTATCTGGAAGGTCAAGCCAACAAATTGTGAGTTATCAGAGAAAACAATAAATCAGTGATGACTGCCGGGTAAGAGGAACAGTAGAAGAGATTTGCCATTTACTGATATATGGGATTCTGTTTGGTGTATCTTTAGGGGAAATACAGACAATGTCTTCTGTATTTTCTTTTTCTGTTAGCTGATAAGGTCATATTTATAACTTCTGTGACTAAAAATGCTGAGATCATTGGAGGGTGTACCTTTTCCTCTCCCATTTCTCCCCAGTCACCAAGCCCTTAGGTTTCTTTCTTAACATCTCCAACATGTCACCCACCTTTACCTTTTCTTTCCTGCTCCCTCAGTTTAGGCTCTCAGGACTTCTTGCTGGGAATAATGCAGCAGCCTCCTACAGTGGTTTCCAGCCTCTGGTCTTTGACTCTTCCAGCCCCTCCCACATGAAAAAAGCACAGAGAGAACTGTTCCCACCGTGTTACAAAATCCCTGATGCCCTTGTCTGCCTGCTGACTAAAGACCGCACCTCTCTGCTGGGTGTGAGTCCACACAATGTGCTTTTCTAGCTTTCTGTCTTAGTAAAGGGCCCGACACGTGCTGTTTCTGTTGCATACGCTCCTGGTCTCTTAGTTTTATGGGTTTGCACTACCCCTCTTCCAGACCTGCCTCAGCCCAAACTCACTCCCAACTGTGTGCATGATGGAATGTTTCCAATCCTTTAATAACTGCCATTCCAAAGGAGCCTTCAAGCTTCTTCCAGTAAGAACTGTTTTCCTCCCTCACATACTTGCTTACACCCCTTTGGGCCTCTGCTTAGCACCCTGTATAGGTATTTATGTTTCTCTGTCTCCCTTTGAGTCATGGTCAACTGTATGAGAATGCAGAATTTGTATTAACCACATCTCTACGGCTCTCAGCAGAGTACTGCTCAGAATAGATCCACAATAAATATCTGCAGTAGGTTTAAATAGCAAATTGCTGCTACACTGAGAACAGTCTTAATACTAAGAAAAGATTTCCAGAATTTTTTGTTGGTCCCCACCCACACATAACCAGTACACACACACTTTTTTTTTAAATGCAGTATAGGACATTTTTATCATAGTCTGTTTAGAACAAAATCACCAAAACAATGTATTTTAAAGGTCATATTCAGATATTCTCCAAAAATATAAGCCTCTCTGGAGTAATATTTAGAAAACATTGTAAAATAAATTAGATACTTTGTTCCTCTGAGGCCAAGTATGTTTTTGTGTGCAAATAACAAAATATTGATTTTTCCTTTTCTTTACTGAAAAATAATTCTTTAAAACACACTAGGCAAACTAATTAGGTGCTGCAGAAAGCCAGATGTCTAAGGGAACTGAAATAGAAAAATTAGTACCACTTCTTTTAAGTTACAAATATCTAAAGAGAAAACTGATGGAAGTTGTGATTTGGAAAATTGAAGCTAGCCTACTTATGTCCTGCTTAATACCAGGAGTGCCTCCGGTACCCACTTCACTGCTATGTATTAATATTACTGGTATAAATGTCTTTTCCTACTACATTGCTGACCTCAGAGCTGTAATTCACTCCCGTGTGTTGAAATTATTGGCATATATTTTCTTCACAAGATTATACATTTCTTGAGGGTTGGATTCCCTAAAGTTATTGGTATTCATAAATATGTTTTTCCCCACTAGAACTTTAAGTTCCTGGAGGGCAGAAGCTGTCCTTTATTTATATTCCACCAGCTCTTACTAGAACTTTGCATATGTCATTCATTCAACAAATATTAAATTCATCTTGTTCCTTAGCCTTTTTGCTTAAATGACATTACAACCTATCCCTGATTTAGAATCCTGTATTACTTGTAATATAGGTCCAGAATCTGTATGAGATTCAAAATAAGAGAACTGTACACAGTCCAGGTGTAAGCTTCCCAACTCACCCCTCCAGTGTACCTACTTGCACAGGTGGCTGTGGGCTTCTGTGCATGGCTGCGCAGGATGTGCACTGCCCCCTCTGTGGGTTCCATTCATATTGGGGTCTCTGGGGGTGTTCCTGCTGTACTAGTGCAATGTAAAACTGCATGGCTGTATTCAGCAGCCCTGAGGCTGCTCCATACTGGTAGAGATCCATGCTCCTCTTTCCTATCACTCCACTATTGCTAGGGAGCTCCAAGTTCCATCACATTCCAAGATGGATCACTGCCACTCCATCCACATTTCATAAGCACATGCTTACTGGAAGTTGCATGTGTCATTTCCACACACATTCCTTTACCCAGAGCTTAGTCATAGCTGCACATAACTACAAAGGAGACTGGAAAACATAATCTCAGTGCCAAGGTGTAATTTAGGGTTGAGTTCAATTACTGTAAAAGTGGAGAACAGATCCGGGGGACAACTAGCAGTCTCTATTACAAACCAGAATGCCATCTTTCATTCTGTCACTTACATTTCTATTTCTGCAGTTTTCATCCCAGCTATCACTTCTCCTTTATTCCTGATAGCCAGGAACACTCTGATTATTGCCTGAATTTCTGGAATATTATCTGTAAATATTGACAGCATTCTTTCTTTGTTCCCTCATCCTTATACTTTCCTCCCCACCTTCCCTTATTACACTAGCCAGGACTCTGAAACAAGGTTAAACTGAAGAACTAATAGTGAACACACTTGTCTTCTGACAAGAAGGAAAACATTCACTAGATCACCCCTCAGTAGGATGTCTGGTATAGGCTAATACTAATTATTGGATTCAGAAAAGCTCTTTTATTCTCACTTTGAAGGACAGGGCATCTATAAACAAGAGTTTCTTAGAGATCCCCATTCAAGCCCCTTGAGACTTCCTCAGATGCTTAAAGATTCAATATTCTGCTCCTTTGGCCCCTCTATTAAGCCAACTCTTGTTTTCAGACATTATGGTATAAATTTAAGATGTTTTAGCTCCATCACTGGTAAGTCTTTGTTGTTTCATTTCATTTGATCATGTATTCTCTATTATATTTTACAAAAGGTTTTAGAAGATTTATAAGGACCATACATTAAAGTAGAAAAGTGGAAACAGCAATTAACCTTATGGAAAATATAATTAGTGTACAAAGTCATCACTAAGGCAAAGTTAACATGTAAATTTATGCAGGTCATATCCTACAGCTTTATTAAATTTGACCTGCAAATTTTCTGATGTTCCTTATAGTAAGTTTTGCATGAACTATGAGATAATCATAGCAATTCCTCACAGAAAATAAAGATTTTCCTAGCACTAGAATTTGAAACAGACTAACTAACCTTTTAATACTTTTCACTGAGGTAATGTAGAGGGTACTACCCACAACTCTGAAAGAATTGCAGAAGCAGATTGCCTCTGTAGTTTTCCTCAAGATAAGTAGAGAGCATTATTCCAAAGCAAAACTCATTAAACACAATTTTTCAAGCAACCCAAATATCTTGGACTAAGTAGCCTGTTACTGACACTCCTCACTGATCCATCGGTGGGGCATGCACATTGGTTTGGAGTTATGACCTTAACTTATTATGACTGATTAGAGATGGACATAAATGATTTGTCCCTCTCCCATCAAGAGGTGGCTCCGCTTCCCCTTAGAGTCCAGGCTGGCCCCAGGTGGGCTGGAAAACAGGACATGTGGCGAGTGTTGCTGAACCAGGTCTGGGTCTCACCTTTGGGAGGACAGCTTCTCCTTCCTTCCTCTGGGGGCACAGCCTCTTGGAACCCCGCACGCCACACAGAAAGTTGGTACAGAGGAGAGCCAGCTGAGAGCTTATTATCTAGTCCCCCCCTCCCCCAGGTGACAGCCCGCAGCAAATGCCATCCACGTGTGTGAGTCACCAGGCTTATTCTGGCCCAGGTGAATCACCAGGTCACTGCAGCCTAAGCTGACATCACATGGAGCAAAATAACTGCCTAGCTGACCCCTGTCCCCTCAGAGGACAGTAAGAAGAAAATGTCATTTGAAGCTGCTAAATTTGGGGGTGGTTTCTTAACTTGGTATATGAAATAAAAATACTTCTCATTCATATTGCTATTCACTGCACAGCTTTACTCTCGCCACTCCAAAGAATCTGTGTTGGTAAAGTCCATGATTCGCTAGGGAACCCTAACAGGCACCTTCCCGTTCCGACCTCAGGAACCTCCTGCTGCGCCGGACTGCTGACCTCGCCCTCTTTAAGGAAAAATATGGGGACCTGTTCAAAAACTAAAAGGTTTAAAATTGTCACTCTTGAGAAGCCTTCCATTTTTTCCACACCTGGCTGGTTCTACGCCCACCTTGGCCCTCAAAGGGTAAAAGCTATCCTTATCTTCTTGAGTTTCTGTATGTTCATACAAATATATATTTCGTTTCTCTTCTTCACTTTTTTAAACAAAACATACCTCTTACACATGCTATTCCACCCCTTTGCTCTTTTCCCCATTAGTAATTGGGCAGTTATATGTAGGAAACTCAATTTAAAAATCATATTCCTTTAAAAAATTTTTCTGCCATATTGCTAGTCCTACATTAAAATGCGCTTTGTCCCACTAAAGGATTTCTAGGCAGTCCACAGAAAGGTAAGAAATTTTAGAACATTGGTGGCTCTCTTTCCTTTCTAGAGTCATAAATGACCAAATATGTCATTTCTAACTGAGGCCTGCCCTTAACAAGAAGAGATAATCAACAAGTAGATCATAAGTGGATTTTTCCTTTCACCTTGTAGTGCCTGTCAGTTAGCTTTTGTGACTGTAATATAAATGCCTAACATTAAGCTTTTGATTGTCAAAGACTCCATTTCAAAGACATCAATAAAAGGCTGCACCCCGCAACAGGAAGTTCCTCTTTTAGAAAGCCTGGGGTAACCTAGGTAGCAGACTGACTGAGTGACCTGTCTTTTCCCTTCTCAGGCTTAAATTCCTCTTCAGTTTTAAATTCACTAACAGAGTTAACCCAGGAAACCCTACACTCCACCATCCTGGATGCCAGCTCCGTGCTTTCTCCCCCCAGCACGACCTCACTGTGTGGCCCCCTGGCATGCCCTGTGCCCTCCAGGACTTGTGAGCAATAAACCTTGGTTTTTCAAAGTTCTCTGATAGTTGATGTCAAGATGCATCTTGCAATCCTAAGAACCACAGTGGTGGACTGGCCACAAGGTTGGCTCCAGTTGGGGAAATGTCTGTGGGAGTTCCCCACAAGCAGTACAGGCTCAGGGGACTGCCCCTGACACTTCTGGCTGTGGCATCACTACCAATAGGCGGACACAAAATACACCTCCACCAAACAAGTATTTCCTTTCAGAGTGAAAGTAGATTGATGCTTGTATTTGAAGAGACATGAAGACAAAAATAAAGAGTGGGAACCAAAACACACAAATTCCCTACATGGGTGATGAGTCCAAGAATCTATTCCTTTGTCTCATAGTAGTATTGTATACTCAGGTAACCTTGAAAGTTCCCCTAACATATACCACTATGCAGCATTCCCCTTTGGTATGAGGATGGTCTAACTCAGTGAATTAGGTCCATGCAGGTAAAAATAAAATTAGATTCCCACCCTACACCGTAACACTCAAATCTCAAATGAAGTTACACAAGCCTTAAAAGAGTAAGAAAAGAAAATGTACTTAAGATTGTGAGGCGTCTTAGTCTTTTTAAACAAAACATAAAATCAAGACTAGCAGATTTTGTACATAAAAGTTTAAATCTCCTGTTAAGACATTAAACAAAGCTAAACACAAGCACTCAATGCAAAGAAATGTATACAACAAAGACTGCATACAAGTAATTTAGATATGCATCCACAAATTAATAAAAAAGACTAACAATTCAACAGAAACATGGGCAAACAATATGAAAGGGCAAATCACAGAAAACTACAAATAACCAATAAACATGAAAATGTTCTATTTTAATAAACAGGTGGATATGAATTGGAAAAAAATAAAGATTTACACTATTTAGTGTAAGAATATAAGGAAACAGGAGCTCCATGTCCTGCTATTGAGTTTGAACTGACATAGCTTTTTTATTTTTAAAATTAAAAAAATTTTTATTAAGATATCATTAAAATACTCTTAAAAGTTTTCACAAGAAAAACAATGTGGTTACTACACTCACCCTTATTATTTAGTCCCCCCCATACCCCATTGCAGTCACTGTCCATCAGTGTAGTAAGATGCCGCAGAGTCCCTAGTTATCTTCTCTGTGCTACACTGTCTTCCCCGCGACCCCACACACACCACTGACATAGCTTCTTTAGAACACAGTTTATAAGCACGTACCAGAATTTAAAGTGGGTATTTCCTTTAACCTAACAATTTTATACCTAGGAGTCTCTCTTATATGCATACATCTATACAAAGATATAATGTAGATGGGCCTGTTTCTTAACCTGAGACTAATCCTTCATCAGTAAAATATTTATTGTAATAGTATGTACCTCATTTGGGTTTATTTTTAAATGAGCTAGATTAGTACATGACCTCATATACAACAAATGTGAATAGATGTTCTATACTGACATGATTATCATCACCACTTATTGTTATTTCTATGTACCTTTATAAATCATACATGTATAATTATAAATCATAAATATAATGGTCCATCAATGGAAAAGTTGGTATTATGAAACAGAATGCACATATAAGTAGATATGTACATGAATCTCTAAGATGTGCTAGTAAAGTCATATAAAATATGTATAGACTATTTCCACTTATTTAACAATCTGTGTGTGTGTGTGTGTATGTATGTGTAAAGGGAAACAGAAAGAATGAATGTGCGAATTATAAAGGTCTAAAAAGATATCAAACTATTATTAATGCCTGTAGTATTGGAACAAAGGGAAACAGTGAAGAGAAACTTACCCTTTTTTACCCCATGTCTCTCTGTGTAATCTGAATTTTGACCTTTATGAACAGCCAATAGAAGCTGCAATGTTCCCTTTAAAACCAGCAACCTTAGCTCTTTGGAAACCGTAAGTGGACCGTATGACTTCAGTCAATTCTAACCACTTGGATCATCTTGTTTTTCACATTACAAATGATAGAAGCAGCTTTATAATCTAGATATTTTTGTACACCATTTAGGATAACAGAGATCTACATCTATTTTTTTTTAATGGGACCTAAGATGAGCTTAAGTTTTTGGAAAATCATCTTATTGCTAGCAATGGCAGATTAATGAGGCATTTAAGAATAAAATTACTTCATCATATTCTGATTAAAGAACTCTTCAATTGAGAAAGTTGTACAACTTTTATATTATCCAAGTACTCCCAGACATATAAATTATTAATGTGCTGACACAATAGAAGTCTCTAAATGATCTCCTATTGAAAAGACAGTGGCCACACACCTCAGCCCTGGGATTCCTGCTGGTGGTTTATGCAAGCACTGCCAAGGGGTCAGGCTGGCTGGCCCAAAGCTCACCACAGCTCCTGCCTTATTTAAAATACTATTAAAAGACAGGGTCATTAGTATATCACATACACCCCACAAGAGACCAATCTGCAGGTAGCTCTTTTTCACTCTACTATTAAACGAAACGATAGTCTTCTACTTCTAATTCAAGAAAAGTGGTTAAAAATAAGCAATCTTCTAAACTGACAAAAATAGAATAATACAGGAAAAGGAAACTTTACCAAAACAATTCTTGGTAAGTGATATTAAATTCTACCCAAGAAATAAATGGGTTTGGTGCGACTTCAGAAATTTCACCTGGCACTATACAGCTGCTAGAAAGTCATAAAAAGTAAATTGTCATTAATAACAAAATTTATAGAGCATTTATATTCACAAACCTCTGTGCTACAAAGTCATAGACTTTATCTCATTTGCAACTCAGAGCACTTCTTACTCCATTGTATAGAAGAGCACGCTGAAGTTTAAGAAAATTAAGTTCTTTTTCCCAAATCTAGCACAGGTCTCACTCCCAGACTCCAGTTCTTAACCCTTACATGTCACCATTCCACCACTGAATGTGGTTGATGAGAATTTTTAAATACCTGCCATCATGAGAGGTAATAATACCCTAAGGTATTATTTCTTTTTTTTGTTGTTGTATTTGTAATGAAATAAATTCCATATACTCTTTGCCCCTAAAGAAACACTTACAGCTTTAAATTAATCCATTTCATTCATTACAAGGCTAGAATTGGTACTACACAATTCAGCCTTAATTCCACAAAACTTTAAAATATATGTGGTAATCATTTATTTTCTTCTTTTAATGTTTATACAACAAAAAAACATATTTTAAAGTAAGGAAAGTCAATGAGTGTTTACAAGGTATATATGCCTCTAACATTCATTCACAGAAAATATTTTTAAAATACTGTTTCAAAAACTATCAAAAAGCAGATAACCCCATAAGTATAATAAACAATTAGGAATTTGCCAGGGCGAAATTGGTTCATAACTATGCAATGTGCAACCTGTAAAATAAAAATTTCACAAAACAATGTTTAAAAACCTTTTTACTAGCTATGCTATTACCTGATAGAATCCAGACCTTTCAAGTAAGCCCACCCACCATCAGAGACCTAGGTGTCATCTTACCTAGGCTACCAGCATTCTCCAGAGGACAGGGCAAGCCACATGCCCACCTTTCCCCTGACCCCTCCCCACCAAAAACCCTGGCCATAAAAAGCCTCGTGACCTGTTATTAGAGACCCTTTCCTTTGTTCTGCTAGCCAGGACAGAGGGGTCCCTCTCAGTTTCAGCAATAAACCTCCCTAGACTGTTGAGTTCACATCCCTTTCAATACCTAACTCCTGCCACCTATTTACATTGTTGGTTAATGCTACTTAATACAGATGGTATCAACTCTTCTGAAAAAACTATCCTGAAATTCCAAACTTGCTGAAATTTTAATTTTAATTAAAAACTGTAATACATTTTTAATGCCACAAAATCAGTTTCTATGTAAATTATCTCGTATGTTGATTTTGGAATTGAAACCAAAAAGTAACACCAGATTTTGAAATAAATGCTTATGCAACAAAGTTATAAAGTTGTAGCTTTGAAAAAAAGCTAGTATCTGATGCTCAAAAACCTACACTCTCCCAGCTGAAAACTGCTAAAAAGTCACTTTTTTCTTCTCGAGTACACTTAATGGAAATTAATCTTTCCATTGCCTCAGTTCTTAAGATTAATTTCTACTTTAAGGGTTTTAATAAAGTTCAGTTAAAGTTTAACTCAATTTAAAACCAGCTTCTGAACATACTAACTTAGCCACAAACCTATTTTAGTCAACTGATCATTAAATTATAAGTAATTCAGGTAAATTACAATTACTTTCTGTCATGCATATTTTTTAATAACAGGAGCATATACATTTTTTCACAATTTTGAGTATACCTCTAAGATGTGTTTGATTTACAAAAAAAGAGACAAGCTTTTAAGTTCTGCTCAATTAACAATACTACTAAACTAAAATCTTTCAGCACAGTTTCTAACTGTAATGATGTCTATTCATTTCATCTCATTAACTCATTGCAACAACAGAAAGTCATTACTCTGAACTGTACTACTGTTATCTGTGTTATGCTCTTTGCTACTTAAGTGAATGGACAGGTCAGTTGTGTGCCTTTAAAATATGTCTAAAACACATACAAAATATCTTACTATCTTATCCTATGTAAGTATCAAGTTTCCATTTGCATAAACTTACAACTCTGGTGTTCATCTTGATTCGAAACAATAAAGAATGATGTAGGAATGTTGATTTTTTTCAGATTAAGTACACTAAATATGGCATTTGTAAGACCTCATCTCCCTCCACCCCCCCGCTATTTCTCTGCAGTGTTTCTCCAGGGGTAAGGGAACAACAAAAACAGCCCACCTCAGAACTGCCCAGCACCTTTCTAAAAATGCACACAGCGCAGTCCCATGGCCACTGATGCAAAGTCTTTGTAAGGGAGGGACGCCAGGGCCCTCAAATGAGTCTTATGAAAGATAATGATCTTAAAACATTTTTCTATAGTCATTATCTTCAAAGTAAAACCACAAAGTGTTAAGGGGACTTGAGAATAATTTTTAATTTTCAAATTATACAAATTGCATTTAAAAATATAGAGTTAAGGCACTATCACAAATCAAGAAATAAAAGATGTTTTTGACAGCAACCTCAATCTTGCTAGTGAAGAACAACATGGTATGGGTATTATATGATAATGTAGGACAGAATGCTATAGTTAAGAACTTTTAAGCAAAACCATATTACTTACTCCAAATTAATTACTCATGGAGTTTTACAGTTGATGGGCATAAAAGTTATATAAAGGAGAGTTAATATGCCTGGAAATTGAAAATGTATAAAAGAGTTTGGTACTTTTTTATCACTTGAAAAGATAACCAATCTTCATGTATCAGAGCACAGGCTATTAATTAGGTAAGAGAAATCCCAGCGTCTTGCTTCAAAGACAAACTTCAGTGAGTTAGATCAAAAGGCCTTCTACCAGTAAAATACCTATTTGTTACTCTGTAACCAAAATATGAATAAACAAAAACCCCAAAACATCACAGTCAATATCACCAGTCAATGGAACAAATGAATATTTTGCCAAAGTGAATAAATTAAATCTAATCATGAGGAAACAGCAAACAAACCCAAATTGAGAGACTTTGTACAAAATCCTGTATTGTTGAAAAAGTCAAAGTCATCAAACATGAAGAAAAACCAAGGACATGCTCCAGGCTAAAAGAGATGACAACGAAATGCAATGCCTAAAGCTGCACTGGATGTTGCCCCAGCACAGGTATATGCCCAGAACACGCACGCTGATGAGATTTGTGTATGGTCTGTAGTTTAGATAAAGGTATCCTAGCAATGGTCACTTCCTGATTCAGGTCTTGGTACTGCAGACAAGTAAGAGAACATCCTTGCTCTTAGTTAATACGCACTGAAGTAATTAGGGGTTAGTATTTCCAGCTTACTCTCAATCGGTTCACAAAATACTATGAATATAGAGAAAGAATGCTACAAATGCACAAAATGTCAGCAAGTTGGAAATTCGAGTGCAGACTTTTCAGTATTCTTGCAACTCTACTGTTTTGCACATTGACTAAAAATTTGAACAAACTGAATTTTCAATTCCATTTAATGTCTTCATACTAGAAATTACAAAATTGTGTTGGTCTTAGTTTTACTTTATCAATGATGTTTAGTCTGGATCTATATATATGTTAACAGAAAACACGTCTGCATTTTGCACATTCATTTGAAAAATAATTTACATGTTCCTTTTTATATTTTCCCTTCAATATTGTACCTTAATGATTGACTTTATCAGTTTCATATCTATAATTGATTCTGAGTTTATTTGAAAGTAGTTTTAAGCCAGGATGTTTTCTATTAGTTGTGCTCTGATACCCTTATATACGAAGAACCCTGCAACATCAGATTACCAATGCACAGTATTTTGTTAAAGCACAGAAAATTGTTTTGCAATATTATTTCCTAACAAATCTAACCTCGTATTTGTGTCAGAGGTTTACTGTGTAAGGTGGAAAGATGACAGGAGGAAGATGTTAATTCCCTACAACAGTAGGCACACACTAGGCACAAAATAAATATTTGTTAGGGCAGGGTGGGAGGATTATTGCACGATTCTGTTATCACTTACAATGTATCATCAGAAATGATGAGATAGTGGCATAATATAGCTGCTTACAAATCTAAAGATGTGAACATAATGCTTCTGAGAATGAACAGATGCCAAGTAACAAAAGCTTTTCGTGAAAATGACTTTCCTATATAGTTTATTTTGGCATGCTTTTTAAAATTAAGTTATAACTACTAGGGATATTGCTGTATTAACATCAAATTAAGACCATGAAAAGTAAAAAAAAATTGCCTACTGTACATAGTGTATAATGTATCAAGCTCTAAAGCTTTGAAAAATTAAAAATGACAATTTTATAGAATGTTACCAAATATAATTCAGAGTTGCTAGCATCAGAATTCCTTGATATACGTTCTTCAAATGCCAAAGTCTACAGGATGATCTGATTCAAGCCCTGACTCACCCACTAGAAGGAATGTTAAGGTGACTTGGAGAGAAATCCCAAAGATGCAGGCACAGGAAACAAGTGCAAAGGAAATTCAAATCCTTTTTCTTTTTAGAATCACACTATCATTTAAGCACTTTATTTTCTACCCAAGGGACAGTTTAGGATAGTTGAATATATAAGATACCGAAGATAAACTAATCTCAAGTTTAGGTGTACTGTGAATATGTCAAGATAGGTCACTGAGTTAAGTTTGATACATTTTAATTTTTATTAAAACCCATCATAATTTTGACATCAAGATATTCCACAACTTAAAGGGAAAAAAAGAGTATTATAGCTGCTTGAAGAGAGTCCAAGTTGAATCAATGCAAATTTCAGGAATAGGATGTAAAATATTTTTCATGAGACAGGCATCTAGCAAGATAAACAAGTGAACTTACAATGATGTTACCAAAGGGAAAACTCCCTGAAAATTTCTTCCACAGAAAAATTCAAGATGCAAACGGATCAAGCAGTGTAAAAGCAGAATGAACATCAGCATTCTGAGAATTAGTAACCTAATATCTATTGCTCATTAAAACATTCAGCTGCAGAGAAATATTAGAATGTAATGTAATAAAAGAAATAGTGCCTTTGAAAAATCAGGTTACCTAAAATGAAAGTTTGCAAAAAACGATTCTAAACTACAAATCTCCAAGTGAAAAAGTTTGAAAAGGAGGTGGTACCACAAACAAGCAATTTTGAAAAGTGTAATATTATGTGTTGACTGCCAATGCAAATACAGAACATTTAAAGCCAAAATACCCGTGTATCTATAGTAGGCAAAAAGTTCCTTTTCTTTAAAAGTTACATATTTAATATTCTAAAAGGCAACATACATTAATATTAGGGGGAGGCATTTTTAAAGTACTTACTTAAGAATTAAAGCAGTATTAAGCTAGCTTCAGTGTATCTTTCTATTAAACATGTAGACAGAAGGTTTATTGTAAGACTTCTTGCTATTTAAGAGAATTCAAAATAAAATGAGTCTGTTTCAGGCCATGCCCTAAAACTTTTCATTACCTAACTACCACAAAGGGACTATCATAACATGACTTTTATTGTAGATAATTCCATGGTACAGAGCAGCCTTTCTCAGACAGATCTCTGAAGATAACATTATGATCAGATCCAATATTATTTTCAGAAGTGAGGCAAAGTATATAATTACAGTCTTTCTAATGCCTTAAAATCCTTATAGTTGAAAAGGTTGTCTTTAGGTGGTTAATTCAAATAAAAATAAATTTGCTTGGTGGTGCAAGTAATTTCAATTGGCCTGTCGTATGTTCTAAGAATGTTTTCCAATTGTGATATATACTTGAATATTTGTTTTTTATACAGCCACTTTTTCTATCAAAAGTCTTATGATAGCAAATTATGTCCATGCTTCCAAAAATTGTTATTAATAAAAAATGCTGCCTTACAACTTAAAGAAATAGACATTAGATTCAGGAAATACCAATACATTATTAAGTTATTATAATTCTGTACTTTCACTTATAAATATCATATAAATATCACTAGCAGGTACCATAATATTCAATCATTAAATGAATTTCTAAATATTGATTTATAAAGCTTTAAGCATATGTTGCAAAAAAAATTTAGTGAAACTAAAATAAGAAACCAACAAGATTTTTTTTCCAGGTATACACCCAATTAATTTAATGATCATCACCTATCCATAAATTGATAATAAATACTTACATAGTTCTTGTAGAAAATGGGCCTGGCACAATGTGAAGACAAATATTGGCAAATGACATGTGTCTCAAGTTATATTTTAAGAAATGAAACAATCCGTGAATATTTCATGAAGCTATTTATTCTTGTTATTAAAACTTGGACACAAGGAAGCCTGTTTTTCTGGAAAGAGCACCTTGTTTGTAGGGATCATTTAATCATCCTTTTCCACAATCACCTCCCCATGAAGCACCTTTCTTCTTTGACGTAACATATGAAAATAGAGTTGTGGAAACACTTAATTGAAAAAAGAAAAAAGAAAGATAAGCTATTGTTGGAAATTATTTACACTTGAAACCTCTTAAATGTGGCAAATTTTAAGAGCAAGTACATCATATACCACTGCTACCCCATTTACAGAGCTCAGTGTAAGGTTATACTAAAACTATTAGAGTTTTGGGTTTTTTTTTTAAGCAAACTTAAATATCTTGATTCATGTACATAATGAACTGAAAGGCTATGTCGGAATTTAGAATTCTGTAACTCTGGAATACCGTGCCAGCATGCTTTAGTACAAGGAAAGCTGCCCTGCCTGGCCCCCTTCTCTCCAGTGCACTGGTGTCCTGTACTGAGCAGTCTGGTGACCATGGGTGGCTATCCAAGCCTACATAACCCAGCTTCATCTGTGCCCCTCACAAACAGCTGCCCCCTGGCTACCCTTGATCTCAGAGATGTGTACACTGGTAACGTGGCTTAACCATCAGGAAAACACACTGGGGAAGAGGCCTACGCAGTCCCCAGATGCATACTCAGAGCCATAAAGGTAGCAAATTTCATGGTCCCTGGTTTCCAGAATGTGACCTAGAAAGGCAGGGGTACCAATTTTCTACACCTGAAAACACAGCCCAAAGTTACTGGTTCAATGGTTTTCATCCATGATGTTAAATCCTGGGTTTCTGTGGAGATGCCTCAGGGGTTACAAGGAAGAGGGGAACCCAATACTTGAACCTGCCACTGTGACATGATGGACACTGAACCAAGGTCTGGCTCTGCTCATGGTGTGCTGCCATTCACTAGATGCTGGGGAGAGCAAGGGGTGTAAACCAGTGTGGTAGGTGATGTCACTCCTTAGCTCCTGAACTAGCTCTTAGCTGTGGTGGATAATCCGCTAAGAGTCAGGCTGAAATGGCAGAAGATCAGGGGAATAAAAACATTGTCCAACCATTAAGTAAATTTCTATTTTAGAAAAGCTTAGAGGCTGTAGGGCCTACGGCAGCTGGCCAAGGGTTACACTCACACCCATTAGAGGAAACATTTTATATCCTGTCAAATGTAGATTTTAGATTCTATAAACTTTTCTCATTTCCTTTTCTCCCACTCACATCAGTCTCGCTAATTTTATTGAGAAAGGTAAATAAGGCCTGCTTTTACTTAATTCCTGTTACTATCAAAGTTTGGCCTAAAAATATACAATTAGTATTTAAATGAAGTCAGTAAAGCCTCATCAATTCATTCCAACTATTAAAAGGTGATGAGAAATTAGTGAAGAGGCTCAATTACTCAAAATAATTTTTAAAAAGCAGCTTCATTATTTTTTAGTGCATAAAGCAACACACAGAAGGCTAAAAAGCACTCCTACATGATTTTTCAAAGTATATATTTAAAGGACAGAAATGACCTAAAATTTTCTTGGATAAAATGTTGCTATTCACATGCATAATTCTAAATGCTTGCCAATAGTTCAATGATTTATGCTTTATCTTTTCTTAAAAAACAAACCATACTAACCTCATTTTAAAATGATTTTGAGAAGGCAACTATTCACATATTAACATTACTTTTTTCTTAACTAGGAGAAAGTTTTTGACTCACTTGCTCTTCAGTTATTTCAAATTATGAATACATGTGGACTGAGGTTTTGATATATTTGTAAGCCATTATTTCTCATTTCTAAACTAGTCTATTATGATTTTTTTCCCAAAAATGTTCACTGCATATGCTAAATCAAAGTACTAATAAATATATCTTACATGGTATATATGAGGCCATGGTTATTAGAAGAAAATAATAGTAGTCAAAAGAGACATTGTATTTATTAGGAAGTCTTATTGAAAACATTCCGGTTTTTTTCACATATGGTAAGGCAGCATATATCGTAAGAAGTTCACCAGCAACTCCAACAGGATATAAGATGATAAAAAAATTGTATCTGGAAAAAAAAACACCAGAAAAACCTCAGAGAATTATAACTGGATTCTGTATCATTGCTCTCTTGTTACTATTGTATTTTAACTTAAAAATTCTTCTTCCCATACATATTTGTAATAACCTCACATAAGGTTATTTTCCTACTTTAATAATTTGCTTATTAATTATAATCCTTTTTTCTCATGGTAGTTTCCATTTTAAATAGCAGGATCTTAAGTCCACTTATTTTACAGTACTGAAATAATTATATACATTTAAAAAATGTATATGCAGACTTTAAAGTATTTTCAAGTATGTATTATAAATACTGTGCTGTAAAGTATATGTAAGCATTGTAAGGTATTGTAAAGGTAACTCCTTTGACACCTGGATTCATAACTGACTGATGCCTGCAGCTCATTTATTGATCCAATATGGCATTTTAAAAGACCAGTTATGATCCTGATTTTATATCTAAATCTTGAAATTACAAAAGCAGTTCTCTGGAGGTGTTTGGAAAACGCTTTGTGGTTAGTAATTAAAAGAAAATTATTTCAGAGAACTGTAATACCACTTAAAACAGCAGTATTATTAATGAATAATATTGTCTGAAACTGCTTTCATAGCAAAACAAGACAAGTTGTTTCCTGAATTCCCACTTTAAAGTAATAGTTAGCTTGCTTAAAACACATCTGAAAAAGTTTCTGTTCAAAATCCAAAGTCACAATGTGTTCCTTTGGATTGTGGCAAGTTCTCTAACATCATTTCTGCCTATAGTTAGAAGCACACTCTTAAGTCCATGGGTCTCCAGCAAGGAAGAGCCTCAAGGACCCAAAGCAATGACATTTCTCTATTAAAGAAAATAATCTTCCTCTGAGTTAGTCACTATGTAACAGTTACCACAGAAAATGAAGGTAAAAATTTTGGTGGAAAAGGAAAGAAATCAAATTAACCCATAATTTATTTAACAATTTTGTTGGCATAAGAAATATTTATAAAGAAAACTTAAATTTTCAGTATGGCAGAAGCTTGGGACAACTTAAAAATCACCTTATTCCTATATGCCAAAGATATACAAGGATAAGAGATGGTGGAGGGGGACAGAAATATCTGCCAAAAATAGATTAACTAGTAATTGCTTTTTTACCAGTCTTACTGCAGTTATTTGTCTATCATTTAAATCAGTCCTTTCCAATCTCAATTTAAGATCACATAACTGAACATTTTATATTTCTCTCTCAAATATAACATTCCACTTATTTAAGTGATATTTTTAACTTTATGTGACTCTCAAATGATTTTTTGGTAGCATTGTTTTTTAGTAGAAAAAGTGTATCACTCCTAGAATAAACTAGTATAATACCTTAAAGATGGGGATTATTTTTAATGAAATGGGAACAAATTATACAGTTTACTTTACTTTATTTGCACTTTAAAAAAGACTGTTAGTCACCAACTCTGTTCTAATGGCAGCATGAGATATTTTACTATTATTCAGAAAAAGATATAATGCTTCCTTAAAATTCCTAATAATTTTCATCTAAAAGCTTTTTGAAGGGAATGCATTTTAGAAATAAAAGTGGAAATCAGTATGAAAACATAACAATATACAATTGTCTACTCAATCGACTTTTCTAGGAATATGTCTAACACATAAATAGAATCAAAGTATATTCAAACTGTCACAGTAAGCCAACTATTTATACACAAGCCATTTCTAAAGTGAAATTCTGAGAGCAACAGCTCCAACATTTGAACATAAATACAAATATTATTTTAAGTTATTTAATGGGGTTGGCAAATATATATAGACAATCAGGATCTTTAAGGTTTTTTATATAAAATATAATTATCCATGATTATGATTAACTGACATGATGTATTATGCTAACATGTGCATTTCAAAGTTGAAAGATTTTTATAGTACCTTTTTTAACATTAAGGCTATTGAGAAAGCATTTCTAAACAACAAATTTAAACATGCAATGGCAGTTTTGAACTTTTCTAGAAATTCCAGACATGCAAATGCACTCCAAAAGGCAGACAAAGCATTAAAGGCTATTATCTTACCACAAACAGATTTTATAAATACAACAAATGAGAAAGACTCTATCAATGAATTAGTATTTTTTAAGGTGCTAGAGGTCTGGAAGACTGAGATCATGCAAAATGGCATTGAGATGCATTCTGGGATTAGAATCCAGCTTACATTCCAAACTGCCAACTTTGTGAAAGGCCCCATAAATAAAATTCAAAAAGTTTTCAGGTACCATAAGAATAAAACCAACCAAACTCATACAAATAACAGTGAAGCTTCTTACGACAATGTGTTCAAATTGAAATTAAAATTTTAAAGCATTTTATTGTATACAAAATGTCTAAAAAAGATGTAGAGAATATTAAAGTTTGAAAGACTAGATAATACAATTAACAGTGATTATCTTTGTGTAAGGGGATGGCAAGCAATAAGTATTTTTTCTTCTTTTTGGCTTATTTATATATTCTAATTTATTGTATTTGAACATGTACAATATATGTGTTATAAAAAAGGAGTAATCACTTAAGACAAAGTGTTAGGCTTTTAATATATGGGGATCAAGGACAAATCTGACACTCGTTATGGATTGCCTTCAAACAAGTTAGGACATATTAATATAAACATAAGAATTTTAAAAAATAACAAACATGGGCATAGCATTGCTTATAATATCTCAAAGCAGAATTAATAATAGTAGAAAAGTGGAAATGATATTAATTCTAGCAACAGAGACCTGGGTCAGTCGTACTAGAAAATACTGTGCAACATTCAGTGTTAAAGACTAGATCCAAATGTGCCTGTACAGATTAAAAAAAACAAAAGACCTCCAAGGTATAAACAAGTATAACATCATCCTATTTATGTTTTCATAAGCTCACATTTGTGTGTTCACGTTTGTTAATACAACAACGTCTGAATGGGTAAACTCCAAACTTTTTCTCTCTCCAGGGGAGGTGGGAAGGATGGAGGAACTTTTTTATGTACTTCTGTACTGTTTGAGTTTTTTACATTGAGAACATTATTACTTCCATAATTTAACAAAAAATGTAAAGGATGAAAATACTGTTGAATCCTTTTGTCCTACCTATGTGGGATGGACGTTAAGTGGGATAGACATTCCTACCCCAACTGTCCCCTCGCACTTCTCACCACCTGTCTTTTCACATACCCGTGAGTTGTTTTATTTTTTTGTCTCCTGTCTTGAGAGGACAGAGATTTTATTGTGTTCCTACCTGCACCTCAGGTCTGCAGCAGGTACACAGCATATGTTATTGTTATTGCAGGTGTAAGTACAACATGGTGAATGAAATGAACAAATCTACGCTGCCTTGTGGTTTGTTCTCCAAAGAGCAGTCTTGTTTTTATAGTAACTGTAAAATATCAGCTGCTCAGAGAATTCAAACTTTAAAAAGAACTTAACATATTTTGCTTTAAAAACTGTTGCTTTAGGATAGATATGTTGAGAACTCTTGAAATAGAAATTTTGTCCACATTCTAAATAGTAACAATTTCAAATAACAGTGGCTTTAAAATGTTTGCCTCTACTCTTAAAACATACCAAAAAAGTTGACATTGTATATATAAGATACTAAAAATTGTGGATAGTAGGTTCATTGTTAAAGTAATTTAAATCAATTGAGAAATGCCATATTTTGGAAGTACATTTAATTCCACAAGTATTTATTTTGATTTCAAAGAAAAATGAACCACCAATTCACAAGTTATTTAAGGATACTAATATAATTTGTCTTGATTGATTTTTACTCAAAAATGTATTAATGATTTCTTTCTGATTTAATTAAGCTTTTAGAATGCAAATTATAGTACCGCTAGTCCAAAATAGCATCCTGGCACCACGGGGTTAAGACAAAAATTTTAATTCTCTGGTGTTAGCTCAGCACACAAATGCTCATGCACAGGACTGTGAGGAACTGAACTGGAAGACATCGCCACCTGGCCCATTTAATGAAGTACGGCAAGTGGTCAAGAAGACTGAACGTGTAGAAGGAATAGCGAGTGATCTCTGTCACAGTCCACGCGACCAGAAAAAGCACCACACTCTCCTCATTCTGGATCTGCAGAATTAGAGAGATCCACAGTGTGTTTAATCTTGAATTTTTTTCTCAACGAAGACATTTTATTTTAATTATTTACTATGGATCTTTTATTATAATGAAATGTTAAGGTTACACAGATACAATACAGAATTTACAGAAAATTTAATGCAGTCACCATTACATGATTCACTAAGCACACACAACTTAAGTATGTCCTAAGTGCAGGAATGGTCCAATTTCTACTGGTTTCTCTCTCTCACCTTTCACTCTAGCCAGTAACTTAAGCATCCAGGCAACTTCACCCCCTCAAAACCAGCATGGGAATTATCTGACTCCCCAACTTCCATTAGTGATCAAATCTACCCACTCTTCAGTAACACTAACTCCTGAATCTACCCAGTTGCCTTTAGCCCTGCTACCACTATTTTAATTTAGAGCCTTCTCTTCCCTCACCCAGACTACTGTAACAGCCTCCTAAATATAGTTTCTCCATTCTCATTGTCTTCATAGATGGAAGTTTTTCCTTAAAAGAAAAACAACCAAACAAATAAAAACAAAATTAGAAGCGGCTAGTCTTGTGATTTAAAAGCCTCACTGGTTGTCCACTGCTTAACAGGAGAGAAAGATAAAATCCTACCACCTAAACATGTTTAAGGTTCTTTACAACCTTAGCTCAGAAATCAATCCAACTTCATCTGTCATCACTCCATCCCCCACCCCTGCCCAACCAACATCACCTCTCTCTGGTGATACTAACTCTATATTATTTTCAGAATATGATCTGAACATTTCCATGTTCACACATGCCACTGCATCTAACTAGAATGTTGCCCCCTTATTACTTCCCATAGAAAACCCTTTTTCATCTTTTAAGATCCAGCTGAAACATCAGGTCCTGTAGGAACCCTTTTGCTAACTCTTCCCCTTCCCATGAGCAGTTATTTGTTTATCTTCTTTGTTCTCATAGCATTTGTTCAAATCTCTATTATAACACTTGCTAATTCGTATTAAAATCTGTCTGCCTAACTCTTGTGTATCTATCAGTGCTCAACTTACACATGCCTTCCTCAAGGAAGTCTTCCTTCACTTCCTAGGTCAGGTGAAGTCCCCAGATACTTGCAGTGCATATTGGTCTCGTTTCAAATCACTAACACTAACATAATGAAACAATTATTTGTGCAACTGCCTGTTTAGCATCATTCCCAATTATACGCTACACAAAGTGGGAACCATATCTGTATTAAGAGCCAGATCCCCAGCACGATGTTGGGCAGAGAATATGTACTTTGTTGAATGATTCAACATCCATATGACTGTGCCCATGACTCCCCAACAGGTGAGAATGACTTCTTCGTTTTTGTAAATCCAGAAATTAGCACAGTGCCAGGTTTATACAATGCACTCAATAAATGTTGGCTGAATAAATTAAAGAGTGGTGGGAAGGTGCGAGTGGAGAACTATTGTTAGAGAAAATGAAAGAATAACAGGAAGGCAGAGATCCTCTGGGGGATAAAACAGCAGATGGATGCTTTTTCTCTGTGCAACAAGCCACCCTTTAGCTTCTCTTCTTCAGTTAATGTTGGTCACCCTGTCTTGTCTTCCTTCTTCCTCAGTCTTCAGATTCTTTGTGGTCCTGGCCCAGCTACTATGTTCATTCACTGTCTGGAATAGTTCCTCTTTTATTCTGTTAATGTTGGACTCCTGTTTTTAAACTGTGGGGCAATCTGAATAAAAAGTACGGCTCCCTGCATGGCATGCACTCACTGCTCTCCGTGTGGCAGCTGCTAGTTAAGTACCAGGTGGATCAAGTAAGTTGAGTAAAAAATACTAATCAAGAGGGCTAACGTGTAGAGTAATAAGAGGGCAGAAGGTCAGAGATCTGCCTCCACGCAGACAGAAGGCCAGTAAGTCCAGGAGGCAATGCAAGGGAGGTTAGGTGTCATCCCAGGCAGAGAGGAGACAGGCAACTGAGGAATGGAAAGGAGGCCAGAGATCTGTCCTCAAGTAGACAGGGGACTCCAAACGCCGTCAGAAGGGCCCATCTGGAAAATGATTCTGTTATGGGTTAAAAGGCCCAATGTCCTGACATAGTAAGCACGGTGCGTGTTTGTCTAAGAGGATTTAAGCCATCAATTAGATCTGGGTCCACCTCCTGTCATGCCTCAATAAATGATACGCTTTTATTTTCCCTAAGGTCCTCCTCCCTTTTAACTTTCATTTAGTCTTTTCCATTTGTTCAGATCTACAGAAGTACATTTGCTACAACATTCAACAGTAAATGAGGAAAAATAAACTTTATACTCACAATTTCAATTATGTAATCAAAGGGAATACACAGGAGAAAACGTTTTCAGTTAACTATTTGGCAGAATATGAAAATTAGTTTTATAATTGGAAAACATTGCAGGAAAGCATATTATGATTATAAAATGCCAATATTCTGTTTTGCTTATGGTTTCCAAGTCATTCTGCTAATGCGCTAAGTCAATGTATAATCAATCATACTTAAATCCCAACCCAACCCATTTATACAATGATCCTGCTTCCTGAAATATACTGATGTTAACATTTAAGGTTCCTATTAATAAAAAAAAGCTTTCCTGCAGACTCAAGTAGACAACATGTTCATGTCACTTACTGGTTTTATACTGTGAGTAATGAGCCACACCATAAAGATTCTTGAACTCACTTGGACCCCAGCCACAAGCACAGAAGTAGGTACAATTCCTTAAAGAGAAAAACAAGTCAACCATTGCCATGAGGCAATTTATACCAAAAATAAAAATTATATGAAAAACTTACCAATTAAACAGTGGACTATCTGCAAATAAAAAAAAAATTGTTAAGTCAATAGCATACAACATAAAATAAATCCCTGTCAATGGCATTTTCAACAAATCCTAGGTAGTATGTAATCAGCAAAGTAAGATTGTGCTCAACAAATAAAGTTTCAAATAAAAATTATGATAGAAAACAGCATCACTGCAAACTTACCTCAAGCAAGGCAAATGTCTGGAAAAATTTAAGTGTCTTCTGAATGCTTTTATATAAACCTTTGTGTGTTCCTTTTTCCATATAAAAACGTACCATGGCAATAGCTAGAACCAACCACCTAGAGAAATAAAAGTATTTTACAAAGTTCTATCAAAGTGAGTATCACTGATCTTCCTGAAAGGAAATACCCTAATCTATACAGTAATATGCATGCTTTATTATGCTCTCAGTTAATTATTCTATTTTAAAAACATTTATTTTTATACTGATGCTTCAGTGGGATGAACAGAACATATTCCAGACCAACTACATACAAATGTCAAACAATGTCCATTGTATTTTTGGTTTCAGCAGATAAAACTGACAGATTGAAGAAATTAGGTTATTACAAAGCATTTAATAATTACATATTTAATAACTATGTAATTGAAACATATTAAATATAAATATGTTAATATGTAAATACTAATAGTGAAAAAATATAATTATATAAGCCTTTCTTAAAGTAAAAATATGTACTTTATATACTATATAAATACAGTATGTAATTTTAAGTAAAAATCTTTAATAAGAACACTTTTTAAATTTTTAAAATAAATAATAACAATTGTGCCAACAGAGGCATACATATAGGTCAGACATGGGCCGTTTTCAAAGAGTTTGTTTAAAAAAAAAATCCATATGCCCTCCATGCAAAAATCCATTTGCACATTAAACAGATTCTCTGCTGCGAATTCATGGTACTTCAAACACAAGCTGTCTTGGTAGAGACCACCTTCTTACCCTATACTCCACATCCTAGAGTTACTTATAAGAGGTCATTTTTTTCCTGGTTTCCCTCACAATTACAAAAGCACTTAAAAGTTTAAAAAGTTGTACCATCAGTAAATATTTAATAATACACCTATGGAAATGAGTAGCTACCCCAGGCTTTTAAATCAGTGGCCTTCAAAGTATCTAGTTAAGCAGATTTATGAATTGTAAAATTATTATAGTTTTTTTTAAATAGAAGAACACTCATAAAACAGACAAGTGGCTTAAGATTCCTGCCAAGAAACTACTGATTGAATATTATCAAATGCAAGCTCAACACAGCATAAGAAAATGGCAAAACAGGCAACTCTAGTCTGGGAACTTCTACCTCTCAGCACATAATGAGGTAAAAGAAATTATTTTTTTAGAGATTTAACAAGTCAGGTAAGTACCTGAAACTATCCCAGAGACCTCTGAAATGTAACAACGTTAATGAGTACGCTTTCCGAGTGCTTCCAAATGTTGTAGACAACATTCTAAATGCGTATTTAATATTTTAATATTTCATCCTCACAAAAACCCTGTGAGGTAGGGACTATTATCCTACTTCACTGCTGAGGAAACAAGCAGAAAGGGTCACACAGCCAGTCAGCTGTGACATAAAGCCACCACCAAGCTCAGTCTGTTCTCTTTATCACCATACAGTACTGGTCTGGTTCTAAGTATATACTGTGACTTGGGATACTAGCTAATCATAGCAATTTTTGTATTTAAATTATAATTTAAAAAGTTATATGGAGAGTTATGCTCAAGTATTTTAGTGACAGTAATGTGCTTTCAAAAAAAGTTTGAAGGCCACTGTTTCATATGAGACAATCACCATGTAGACATAAAGTGACTTAATGCTGAGTATTAGAGTAATTTAATGGCCAAGTTTGAAACTGAAGCCCTGAGGTCTCCTAAGCCCTGGTGCTGTACCCTTTCTACTATTCCACAGCTTTACTGGATTCAACCGATGGGTTTCCTCCCATATGGCAGCCAACTTGAATTCTATGCTGAGCTAATCTAAGAGTGCTAATTTGGAGAATTTTTTAGGTACCTTTTGGGTTTAAAACGTTATAATTTCATTATATTCAATTCCAAGCCCCTATAAGCTTAATGAGATGTTGTTGTATTCATTTTCCACACACATCTCTTTTTAAGGCAAATCCAAATCAGATTTTTAAAAAAGATCAATTTGAGAGGTAGTTATTAATCTACTAAAGAATTCACCAAAAGATTCATTTAGATAGCAAGTTTTCTACATTTTTCAATAGCATGATGTATGCACTGTAACATTACAACAAATTTTAATGTTCCATTGGTTGTGATATTGTACCAACTAGAATAGTTTATAACACCAATCACTAACCTAGTTGAAATAAAAGAAATTAATATTCTGGGGTTAAACCATCAAACAATCTATTCTAACCTCTCATCTGTTTTTCAGTAAATACGGCCAGGAGCTAATCTAATCAGTGCTGGCTTCCTAAGTGAGCTTCCTTTCTCATGAAATTTGTCTCTGGAAGACGGTGAGTGCTTTGTCTGGCAGTTCCCTCAGCCTGGGTTTTGCCAGTTGGATATCCACTTGTCGTTTAGTATGTTCTTCTGTTCCCTGTATTTCCTGTAAACTGACAGTCAATTCTCAGGGCTTGATCAGATAGATTCACAGTGGAGACTAATTCATAGGCTGTGTGACAACTTCTCTAAGGAATACACAATTATTGGTTGTCCCTCTTGTTTGGGATGTTAGCCAGCATTGACGATTATTGCCCAGGTCCATTATGCCCGCAGTTATTGAAAAACAGTAATATCCTAATTTTATCATTTCTTCCTGACAACTCATTTAAAGCAACCATTTAGAGACTAGTACCAGAGATGGTCTTTGATGTTCACACTATCTCTATTTTCATTTGTTCCTTGTTGACACCTCTAAACTTCCTTTCCTAAACTAAGAACTTTGTTTAGCAGCCAATGTGTTTCAATTTATCGTATGTAGACAATCATGCTGCTAGAGTTAAGCTGAAAGGCTCATAAGAGAAAAACAAAACAGAGTAACTGGACTTCATTAAAATTAAGACCTTCTGCTCTTTGAGAGACATTGTGAAGAGATGAGAAACAAGGCAAAACTAGAGAAAATATTTACAAATCATATATCTGATAAAGGATTTGTAGCCAGACTATATAAACAACTCTCAGAATTCAATAACAGAAAATCAAACAACCCCATAAAAAATGGGCAAAGGATATGAACAGACCTTATACCAAAAAAGATATACAATTGGTATAACACATGGAAAGATGTTCACTGTCCTTGGTCACTAGGGAAACGCAAATTAAAATCACAATGAGATGTACAATATACCCAAGAGAATGTCCAAAATTACCATGACTGACCAATCAAGTGTTGGTGAAAATGACCAGTAGCTGGAACACTCACTTACTGCCTGTGTGGATGTAAAATGGTGCAACCACTTTGGAAAACAGTTTGGCAGTTTCTTAAGAAATCAAGAATACACCTGCCAGGTGACCTAGCCATCACACACGTATATATTTACCAAAGAAAATGAAAGCAGGTATCTATGCAAAGACTTGCACATGAATACTCAAAGCTTTGTCACAGTCCCAAACTGGAAAGAACCCAAATGTCCATCAACAGGTGAATGGATAAATATACAAGTTGTGGTAGATCCACACATGGATATCTCCTTCTCAGGAATAAAATATTTGTTTGTTACTTAACATTTGGGGAAGTGTATAGGCCTGAACATTAGATTTGTCCTCATTAATAACTTCCACTATGTATACTGTGAAAATATCTTAAATACTTTCTCTTCCTGCATGATGTCCATTTGTAAATTAACCACTAGGAACAGCAAATACCATTTTTAAACATCCACTGTGTGTCAGGCACCCAGGTGACCACTTCATTCATTATCTTTTTAATTCTTTGTAATAATCTAGCAAAGTAGTTGTGCTGTTCCAATTTTACTGAGGAGAAAACTCAAGGACAGAGAGCTTAAGTAATTTATCTGTTTACTCAGCTAAAAAGTAGTGAAAGATAGCCTCTAATCAACACCTTCCTGTACTGTTAACAGTAAAATCCAACCATGTTTGCAAGGCAATTAAGGCCCTTGTGCAATGGCCTAAGCTACTTGTCCATCTTAATTTTTTACCCCAAACTTCAGGCCCATTTGTTGCCTCAATAACATGTCTGGCAGTGTCACACATGTCTGTAACATGTCTTCAACCTAACTCATGCTTTATCCTCACCCATGCCTATCTGTGAAACCCTACTCATCCTTCCAAGCTGGGTTGAAATGCTATGATCTCCCCCACAAAGCTTTCTGATTCTCTCTACCTGTCTAACCTGTCACTCTGTTGAGCATATTTCAATCTGTCTTTTATTATCCCAGGTTACATTTCTTCAAGGACAAGGCCCAATATATTTTTCTTATGTCTCACTTCACCTAAGACAATGCAGTTAACACATACAAGATCAGAATTGTTTGCTAAAAAGCAAAAAAAAAAAAAGAGCGAGATAGAGAAAGAGATGTTCACTTTTCTAGTCAAGCACCTATTATGAGTAAGTACCATAAAATCCTTATATCCTTTAAAGGTATAATTCTACTCCTGGGAATTCACCCTAAGCAACTAAATCAACAGAAAGGAATAAAAGCAAAACATCATTAAAGGCATGATTTAATCCATTATTATACATTACTCTATCACTCATGTAATCATGAAAGACTACATATTAACTACACTGAAATATTTAATAGAATATTAAAACAAGAGTGTGTAATAGAGCAGATACTGTAAGTACAATGCTCTGTAATATGTATTCATTCACTCAATACTTACTGAGTGCTTCACAGAGCTTACACTCTAGTGGGAGGATGACAGACAAGCAACAAGACAAATTAGCAAAATACATCATTTAGTTATATGGCAAGAGTGTGATGGAGAAAAATAAAGCAGGCAACGGGGATAAGGAGTGTTTATGTGGGGCTGCTATTTGAATGAAGGCAGCCAGAGAAGGTCTCCCTGAGAATGGAGATTTGAGTAAAAATCTGAAGGAAGTTAGATACTTGTATGAAAGATAGCAAGGAAAAAGTGAAAAGCATTAGGTTAAGTTCTTTTTTAGATTTGTGTAAATTTTTTATTTTTTAAATATTTTATTGCTTTCAAAACTATTACAAAAAATTAATAAACACTCAAAAATTCTATTAACCCTGAAACACAAAATAAACAAGTGAACACACAAAAAGAACTTCAACCAACCCTCTGCTATCCACACCATTTAATGTTTCCCACTTTCCACACCACTTCTCCAATCTTATTTACTACTATCCCCACCCTTCAATTAAATCAAGAGAATATAGCATGCTTTCTCATATCTCATGCCTATTTCCAGAATTCACCTCATTTGAATTATCTATCCTCTACATATGCCAATCCTATCTTTCAAATCTCAGCACCTCTAGAAAGCCTCCAGTAAGTAGGCTGCAGGTATTACTAGATTTCAGTTACTCTTGCCTTTTAAGTACAGATATTTGACAAGGGACCTTCTTAATATACAAGTTTCAGAGAAGCAGTAATTCACTACGTTGGTAGGAAAGATGGGAATGAACTGTGAGAACACAAAGTAGAGAGCATTTAATTCTGCTCCATATGCGGTAGGAGACCTAGAAACTTCAAAAAGGTTGCTCTGATTAGAAGTCATGGGAGGAATAAACAGGACATAATACAAAGAGTGAACAGTCTGAGCAAAGATGGAGAGAGCCGTCAAAGTAGAAAAGGCATAGTGCTTTGAGGGCATTGTCAGTTAGAAGAGATTTCAAATGCAATGAAGCCAGAAAAAGGAATCGGGGAGCATATTGCAAAGGGTCCGGAATGACTGGCAGCCTAAATAACTCAGATGATGGTGGCGATGATGGGGAGTCACTGATGACTTTAAACTGGAATTATGCATTGATTTTCATTTTTTGAAGGCCAAGGTAACGTGGCTTACAAAAGGGAGAGTGGACTGGAAAGGGAGGGGACAGCCAGACCAGTTAACAAGTGTCAGGTGTCCAAAAATATGTATTAACTGCAAGAGACTATTACAGAGGACAGAGAATTCTTTCAGCGTCCACTGTACCTAAAGACAGCTGCGCGTGGTGGGTTCTCCAGTTGCTTTGAATCTGTTATTTTTCTCCTTCAAGATTACAAAATTTAGTGAGGTAGAAAGGCGATGTAGTAGCCTATCTCTGGAACCAGATCGTCTGGGCTGAAATTCAAGTCTGAAACTCTCTGGTTGTGTGATCCTCAGCAAGTTACCTAACCTCTTTGTGCCTCAGTTTTCTAATCTGTCAACCTAATTATCATGGACCCCTCACAGGATTGTAGAGGACTAAAACTGATATAGTCTATCTAAGGTAACCAACACAGTGCCTGACACAAAGAAAATCCTCAATATCGTGTTTTTTATAAACCGCATGTGGTATTCAGGACTATGCACTAAGATATATAATAGGGGCTCGGTACTGGGCCAAATCATGTATTAAATTTTTGTCCATCTTTTTCTATAAGCCCTGGAGCCTGGAGAAAGTTTAAGATATTAAACTTCCCCCCACATTTTTGTAGGTTAATAATACTTTATATGATAATTCAACGTCTTTAAAAGGAAATGCAATTTAGAAACGTTAAGAGCACTTTCCCAACGGGTTTTGAAAAGCAGTTGACACAGATGCCACTGACGGCTCACTATCCACTGAGCGATACTCACTGTGTAACCTTAACTTTAAATCAAACTCAAAGCCAGAAATAAAAGTACAGGGAACCAGGAAACGGAGCATGGGGCCGAAAAGATGCTGGATACCAGTGCCATGCTCCGACTCCGCTAGGTTGTTACAACACGGTTTCAAGTAAGAAGCTGTCGGGGGTAGAACAGCTTACAAAAAAAAAATCGTGGTGAAGTGACATTAACCGTTAACTGTGCGGCACGAGGAACACGCTCCCGGGCCCGGCGGCCGAGAGGCGGGTCTGGGCAGCGGCCTGGGCCCCGGGCCCCAGCGTGGCCGGTCAGGCGTTCTTCCACCGCAGGAGCGGCGAGCGGCAGCCCCGGGCGGCCCCGCATTCCTTCCCGGGTCTATACTTAACCTCCGGCCCGCGCCCCGCCGGGCACCGTATTAGGCCATGCCGAGCGCGCAGGGCCCGCCCCTCCATCAGAGCCCCCCCGGCGCCCCTCCCCCGCAGCCCGCGCGCCCCCGCGCCCCGCCGGCGCCCCGCCGCTGAGTGCCGGGGGACGGCCGCGTGGGGCCCGCCAGGGGCGGAACGGCCTCCGGGGCGCACGTACCCCGCGGTCATGGCGATGTTATAGAAAGTGAGCCAGACGGTGGCCAACAAGCTGAGGCGCCGCCGCTTGCCGGCGGCCTCCCTCTCCTCGCCGGCGTCCGGGGTGCCGCGGTTGGTGCCGTCCTCCTCGCTGGACGCCATGGTGGTCGCGGGGCCCAGCGAGGTGGAAGAGACGGAAAGGGGCGTGGGAGGGAGCCCGGCCGAGCGCGCCGCCGCCGGCTGCTGCCGCCTCAGTCAGGCGCCCCACGTGCCGCGCTCAGGGGGCTCGGCGCCGCCCGCCCGCAGGCCCGCGGAGGGGGGAGCGGGCGCCCCCGGCCGCCGCCCCGCCTCCGGCCCTCGGGAGCGCGCGCGGGGCAGCTCCTCCCCGTTCGGCGCGGGGCGCCGGGCGCCTGTGGTCTGAGGGCCCCCTGGCTCACTTTCTCAGCGGCGGCGTCGTTTCTGCGCCCACGGAGCAGCTGTCCTTGCTGGCTGCGGGACCTCCATGAGAGAGGCGCCCAGACGTCGTGAGGGCCCGCGACGTGCGCCTGGAGGGTGCGTCCTGCCGGGACAGACGCACACCTGGACTTGACGGCCCAGCCCCGGCCAGCTTTTTATAGGGTAGTTTCTGGATGTGGAGACAGGGAGAGGGATCTTCCCGCCAAAGACTCATTCTTAAGAGCATCTGGGGAAGCAGCATCCACTTCGCCCTGTTCATTTACTGGCCAGAGGGGCACGTCTAGGGGGCATGCGAAAGGATCGCCCCGCTTGTGTGCGCTCCAGTGGAGCGCTGGTCTAAGGACATTGATTTCGGTGCAGCGCAGAATGGTGGCTCTTACAGCGAAACTGGAGGAAAGGTTAGAACAAGATACCAAAGGAGAAAATTTGAACAGATACTGGAAGTCTACAGATACAGGGCTAACAAGAACCCCGGGTGAAGATAGTCTCCCACCGTTCTCCACTTTGTATCTCCTTTTTAAAAATCTTTTTCCAGATACCCATGTTTTCTTAATAGCTCTTCCCTCTTTCTCCTTAGAGCACACCGTGAAGAAGGCAGGCTTTGGAGTCAGGTTACTGACATTCAACCCCCAAATTCAGTCCCAGCAGTTTTATTAGCTGTGTGAACTTGGGCAACTAAACCAATTATTCTGTTTCCTCACAGGGAATAATTCTAAAACCTAAGTCATGGGGTAGTTGTAAGAGTTAAGTGAAATCATCCATGTACACTACTTACAGGCCTGAAACAGTGTTGAGTCACCCAAATCAGAGTGTTGCATATTCTGGCGACTCTATCTCTGCTGATCCAGCGAAAGAAATCCTGCACAGGCCAACGGAAGCAATGTGCTTGTTAGGCCGTCCTCCTTGAACCTGAGCCTGATCCCCGGCAGACCACAGGATATTGCTCCTCAGGGTGTGGAATCATCCCCATGCGGAGAACAGGATCACGGGCCACACCAACGACAGAAAGGAGCACCCGGTCCACGCGGGTCCAGATCTGGGTTCCCTGGCTACGTGACACTACCAGTCTGCTCCTGGAAAATTAGACTCTAATTTTGAGGAAGATGTTCCCCATTGGGGATGGTATGGGGCCAGGGGGCCTGCAGCATGCTTGGGGAAGAAACAATAGCTGAAAGTTGTTCAAATTTGATGAAGATATGGACTATTTTTTAAAAAGCAATTAAATTAGAAAGGAAGAAGTAGAACTATTTATTGGCAAATGACATTGTATAATTAGAAAAGCCTAAGGATTCCACAAAAAAGCTCCTGGGACTAGTTGCAGAATACAAGGTCAGCATCACCACAATCAAATTTTCTACATTCTGGAGAACTGGATATTGAAATTTACAGTAAAATCATATAGTGCTCATCAGCAGGCAAAAACATGAAATATACATGGATAAATTTAACAAAACATGTGCAAGACCTGCACACTAAAAACGTTAAACACTGACTGAAGACCTAAATAAATAGCTATTCCATGTTCATGAACTGGAAGACTCAATTATTGTTAAAATGTCAGTTCTCCTCATATCCCAGCAGAAAGTTCTTATTTTTTGACAAGTTAACTCTAAAATTTATACAGAAATACATAGGAAGAACAAAGAACACAAACAGACCTGTTTTCGTTTTAGTATAAAACTCTAGTTTACTAGACAGTGTGATTGTCAAACACATGTATCACTGAAACAGTCCAGATCCGTGTGTATGTGGTCAACTGATTCTCAAAGATGCCAAAGTAAGTCTTTTTAGCAACAGGATATCAACATGAAAAAAATGAACCCTGGCCCTCACCTTTCACCATAGACAAGTATTAATTTGATATGGATCACAGACCTAAACAAAAAAGCTAAAACTATAGAACTTCTAGAAGAAAGCAGCAGAATCTTTATAATCTTAGAGAAAGCAAAGATTTAGACACTGGAAAAAAAACACTAATCGGAACTTCATGAAAATGTAAAATTTCTGTTATCCCAAAGACACCACTAAAAAAGTGAAATATTCATAATGCATGTATCTATCAATGAACTTGTATTCAGAATATGTAAAGAATCCTTGCAACTCAATAATACAACTTGATTTTTTTAAATGAGCAAAAGATTTGAATAGACCACTAAGAAGATACAGAAACAGCAGTAGTGATGCCGGGGTTCTTGTTTGCAGAGTTGAAGATTGAACTTAGCAGTCAAGGTAGGACAGTCAGGGAGACTTTTATTGAGAGATTCTGTGAGAGGACAGACAGAGCTCCTGGCTCACACCAGGGGGGGACAGGAGAGCCCATAGTGATGTGTTGTCTAGGGGATTTATAGGCGGTTGAGAGACAAAAGAGCTAGGGATGCATTTCCGCCAAATGGTCTCTAAATGTTTATCTTTGAAGAGACACTAAGTTTCTTATCAGTTTTCCGGACTATTTTGAAAAGTTAACATAAGAAATTTACTGCTTTGATCCTTTCTCAGAATAGTAGTTTCTTGGTTTGGGAGTGTATCAGTCAAGGCTGCTTGCCTTGCTTTCAAGGTGAGCTGAGTTATTGACTTGATTAGGGCTGGAGGAGGAAAAGCAGCATCTGGGTAAAGTTAAAGATAAAGTGGGTCTTTTAACAGGCTAAACTAAATGTTACAATAGCCTCATTTAATTGACACAAACAAGACATGGGCTATGTTGAGGTATTTTCTTGTCTGGGAGATGTTCAAACATTCTAGGCTAAGTTACTCCTGGCTTTTTAGTTTTAACTAATCTTCACTGAAGAATGCTTATATTCCTAGTTTGATATTTTACTTCAGAGAATTAATGTGACTCTGACTTCGCTTAATTGTTTAATACGGAGTTTTGGTAGGGGTCTTTTTCTAGAGGCCCTCCCCCTACTCTGACTACACCCACAGTCCCTGTCTCAATAGCACATGAAAAGATGCTCAATCTTATTATTCATTAAGGAAATGCAATTAAACCCACAGTGAGATAGCACTACATCTAATATTTTTCATTGTTGGCAAGGATGTGGAGCAATTGGAATTCTCATACAAGAGAATGCCACTTTGGAAAACAATTTGGCAAATTTTTAAAAAAGATCAGCATATACTTATTTATCATATGACCTACCAATTTCACTCCTAGGTATTTAACCAAGAGAACAAAAACAGGTCTACACAAAAACGTGGACACAAATGTTTTCTTTATTTTGGTATCATTAATCTACAATTACATGAGTAACATTATGTTTACTAGACTCGCCCCATCGTCAAGACCCCTCCACATACCCCATTACAGTCGCTGTCCATCAGCAGCATAGTAAGAGGCTATAGAATCACTACTTGTCTTCTCTGTGTTGTACAGGCTCCCTGTGCTCCTCCCTACATTGTCTGCTAATAGTAATGCCCCCTTTTTTCCCCTTATCCTGCCCTTCCCACCCATCCCACCCATCCTCCCCAGTCCCTTTCCCTTTGGTAACTGTTAGTCCATTCTTGGGTTTTGTGAGTCTGCTGCTGTTTTGTTCCTTCAGTTTTTTTCTTTGTTCTTATACTCCACAGATTAGTGAAATCATTTGATACTTGTCTTTTTCTGCCTGGCTTATTTCACTGAGCATAATACCCTCTAGCTCCATCCATGTTGTTGCAAATAGTAGGATTTGTTTTCTTCTTATGGCTGAATAATATTCCATTGTGTATATGTACCACATTTTCTTTATACATTCATCTACTGATAGACACGTAGATTGCTTCCATATCTTGGTTATTGTAAATAGTGCAGCAGTAAACATAGGGATGCATATGTCTTTTTGAATCTGAGAAATTATATTCTTTGGGTAAATTCCTAGGGGTGGAATTGCCAGGTCAAATGGTATTTCTATTTTTACTTTTTTAAGGAACCTCCATACTGCTTTCCACAATGGTTGAACTAATTTACATTCCTACCAGCAGTCTAGGAGGGTTCCCCTTTCTCCACATCCTCGCCAACATGTGTTGTTGTTTGTCTTTTGGATGTTGGCCATCCTAACTGGTGTAAGGTGATATCTCATTGTGGTTTTAATTTGCATTTCTCTGATGATTAGTGATGTGGAGCATCTTTTCATGTGTTTGTTAGCCATCTGAATTTCTTCTTTGGAGAAGTGTCTGTTCTGATCCTCTGCCCATTTTTTAATTGGATTATTTGCTTCTTGTTTGTTGAAGTGTGTGAGCTCTCTATATATTTTGGATGTCAACTGTTTATCAGATATGTCATTTATAAATATATTCTCCCATACTGTAGGATGTCTTTTTGTTTGGTGACTTTGCTGTACAGAAACTTTTCAGCTTGATATAGTCCCACTTGTTCATTTTAGCTTTTGTTTCCCTTGCCCGGGGAGATACGTTCATGAAGAAGTTGCTCATGTTTATGTCCAAGAGATTTTTGCCTATGTTTTTTTCTAAGAGTTTTATGGTTTCATAACTTACATTCAGGTCGTTGATCCATTTCAAATTTACTTTTGTGTATGGGGTTAGACAATGATCCAGTTTCATTCTCTTACATGTAGCTGTCCAGTTTTGCCAATACCAGCTGTTGAAAAGGCTGTCATTTCCCCATTGTACATGGCTCCTTTATCAAATATTAATTGACTGTATATGTTTGGGTTAATATCTGGACTCTCTATTCTGTTCCACTGGTCTGTGGGTCTGTTCTTGTGCCAGTACCAAATTGTCTTGATTACTGTGGCTTTGTAGTAGAGCTTAAAGTTGGGAAGCGAGATCCCCTCTGCTTTATTCTTCCTTTTCAGGATTGGTTTGGCTATTCGGGGTCTTTTGTGGTTCCATATGAATTTTAGAACTATTTGTTCTAGTTCGTTAGAGAATGCTGTTGGTATTTTGATAGGGATTGCTTTGAATCTGTAGAATGCTTTAGGCAGGATGGCCATTTTGACAATATTAATTCTTCCTAGCCAAGAGCATGGGATGAATTTCCATTTGTTAGTGTCCTCTTTAATTTCTCTTAGAGTGTCTTGTAGTTTTCAGGGTATAGGTCTTTCACTTCCTTGGTTAGGTTTATTCCTAAGTATTTTATTCGTTTGGATGCAATTGTGAATGGAATTGTTTTCCTGATTTTTCTTTCTGCTAGTTCATTGTTAGTGTATAGGAAAGCAACAGATTTCTGTGTATTAATTTTGCATCCTGCCACTTTGCTGAATTCAGATATTAGTTCTAGTAGTTTTGGAGTGGATTCTTTAGGGTTTTTTATGTACAATATCATGTCATCTGCAAACAGGGACAGTATGACTTCTTCTTTTCCAATCGGGATGCCTTGTATTTCTTTGTTTTGTCTGATTGCCATGGCTAGGACCTACAGTACTATGTTGAATAAAAGCAGGGAGAGTGGGCATCCTTGTATTGTTCCCAATCTTAGGTGAAAAGCTTTCAGCTTCTTGCTGTTAAGTATAATGTTGGCTGTGAGTTTGTCATATATGGCCTTTATTATGTTGAAGTACTTGCACTCTATACACATTTTGTTGGGAGTTTTTCTCATGAATGGATGTTGAATTTTGTCAAATGCTTTTTCAGCATCTATGGGGATGATCATGTGTTTTCGTCCTTCTTTTTGTGGATGTGGTGGATGATGTTGATGATTTTTTGATTGTTGTACCGTCCTTGCGTCCCTGAGATAATCCCACTTGATCATGGTGTATGATCCTCTTGATGTATTTTTGGATTTAGTTTGCTAATATTTTGTTGAGTATTTTGCATCTATGTTCATCAGGGATATTGGTCTGTAATTTTCTTTTTTGTGGTGTCTTTGCCTGGTTTTGGTATTAGAGTGATGCTGGCTTCATAGAATGAGTTTGGAAGTATTCCCTCCTCTTCTATTTTTTGGAAAACTTTAAGGAGAATGGGTATTATGTCTTCTGTATATGTCTGATAAAATTCAGCAGTGAATCCATCTGGCCCAGCGGTTTTGTTCTTGGGTAGTTTTTTGATTACCGATTCAATTTCATTGCTGGTAATTGGTCTGTTTAGATTTTCTGTTTCTTCCTGGGCCTGTCTTGGAAGACTGTTTTTTTCTAGAAAGTTGTCCATCTCTTATTGGTTATCCCGTTTATTAGCATATGGATTTTCATAGTATTCTCTAATAATTCTTTGTATTTCTGTGGGGTCCATCGTGATTTTTCCTTTCTCATTTCTGATTGTTTATGTGTATAGATTCTCTTTTGTCTCTTAATCAGTCTGGCTAGGGGTTTATCTATTTTGTTTATTTTCTCAAAGAACCAGCTCTTGGTTTCATTGATTTTTTTCTATTTTTTTATTCTTCTCAATTTTATTTATTTCTTCTCTGATCTTTATTATGTCCCTCCTTCTGCTGACTTTGGGCCTCATTTGTTCTTCTTTTTCCAGTTTCAACAATTGTGACTTTAGACTATTCATTTGGGATTGTTCTTCCTTCTTTAACTAGACCTGGATTGCTATATACTTTCCTCTTAGAACTGCCTTCGCTGCGTCCCACAGAAATTGGGGCTTTGTGCTGTTGTTTTCATTTGTCTCCATATATTGCTTGATCTATGTTTTAATTTGGTCATTGGACTCAAATGTTTATAGCAGTTTTATTCATAGTATCCCCAAAGTGAAAATAATCCATGTGTGCATCAATATATGAATGGAGAAGCAAAATGTAGTATGCTCAATGGGATATCACTCAGCTGTGAAAAGGAACAAACTATTGTATATGCAACAAGAATGAATCTCAAAAACTTTATGCTCAGCTAAAGAGGACAGGCACAGAAGATTGAATAGTGTATGACTACATTTATATGAACTCTAGAAAAGGGAAATCTGATCTATAGTGACAAAAACAGAGAAGTTTGGCTTGGTATGGAGATGTGTATGGCAAGAATAGACTAGGAATAGACACGTTTTGTAAATGTAAATATTCTATTTGTTGATTGTGGTGTTACACAGGTATATACATTTGTCAAAACATCATACCAAACACATAAAACAGATGCATTTCTCTGTGTATAAGTTATTACACTTGACTTTAAAGTGTTATGAATAAAAAAGTGTCAAATTTACAATATCTTTAGCGTAAAACTTAATGGCCGAATGTGTTTGTATATTGCAGTTAATAGTTTCCAATTATTCCTTTAAAACACTGAATATAACATGAGATGTGTTTTTTACCAAGTTCAATATAACATTTTGGAAAAAAAAGCCTTTAAATATCTTAAGAGTAAGTAACATGCTAATTGACTTATAAAATTGTCCCTTGAAAAAGTAAATTATTTCCTATGTACTATGTACAAATAGGTGATATAAAAATGAATGAAAAATGGGCCTGACCTCATGAGTCATGCAAATAAATGTATTCCAGGATATGTTAATAACATATCACATCTTGTTAAACAGACACTTCAGTTGATTTAATCCATAGGACAGTCTTTACATGTAGGTATTATTATCTGTAATTTACAAATGGGACAGTTGAAGTCTGGGCAGATTAAGAAACTTGCCCAAGGTCACGAGCTAATAAGCAGTGATTTTGAAGTTCTGTCTTACTCCAAAACCCATATTCTATTATCAAATTTAGAGTAAAATAAATTTGAAAAGTGAATCACAAAGTGTTATGAGAGTTTAAGAGCTATCAGAAAATGTAATTTGGGGTATCAGAAAAGGCTTCATGCAAGAAATCCCTATTGAATACTTTAAGAGTGAGTATGATTCCAACACAGATTGCAAGAGGATAGTGCAGGCTAAGTGCTCACCATGAACATGGGGATAGGAAAAACAAACAACTTGAGGAAAAGTGAATTGTGCAGTTTGACTAAACCTTGAAAGTAACAGTAGAAAGATAAAGTAGAAACATGTTGAAAACCACTCTGTTGTAAAAGGCAGTAAGTAATGAAGTTCTGAAGACCTGTGAGCAGGAAAATCAAATTAAAGAAACCTCTTTTCAAAGATTAACTTGGCAGCAGTGTATCAAATAGATTGGCATCCAGGGATACAGGCAATGAGATGATTGTAATCTAGGAGAGAAGTAATAAAGGCCAGAAGTACATTTGTGGTCAGTTTCAGTATGAAGAAGGGGAAAGAATGACATATCTTGAGGCACAACAGAGTCCCCCCAAAAAGTTTTTATTTTTATTTGCTAAAGTGAAGGTGCCATAAGATAGGGAGAGACTGATTGTGTGAAATAGGCTATTTTATGAAGCAAGATCCCTCTGATTGTGGGAGTGTAAGACACCAACAAGACAGATGGAGAAATTAGGTTTCAAAAAGAGAAAAGACACCTCTTTCTCAGGTAGGAATAAAGGAAATGGAGATAGAGATATTCTGAGGTAGGAAAAAGAAAGTTGAGGTAGGTAGCCTAATTGAGTATAAGGTGTCCTAAAAGCAAAGAAGGTTTGGAACAGCATTTTACATATAACCTTGTTTGATTTCTTGAAACATCTTTTTATCACTCTGTGGATTAGCTCTTGCCTTTAAGAGAAAAACTGATAATTTAGCTTGTCTTCAGAGCTCTATTCTATAACCTGAGCCCAGGGGAGCCCATCAAACACTAACTTAATAAGTACCTATTACCGAAATACTATGATCCAACCAATCAGTTCTGCTTATTGTCCATAAAACTGATGTGGGTAATCTTTAATCCAAATCCCCATTCTTTTCACCCTTCCCCAACCGCTTTTCCCTTCTTTCTTGCTTCTGTACATCTCATTCACTCTTCAAGACTGCATTCATACCAGTTCTTTCAAATGGCTTTCCCTGACTGCTTCAACTTACATTGCATCCTTAGTATTCCCAGCAAAAAGTTTGTACTGATAATGTTTTATTCATTTTACCAGTTACTTATATATTGGCTTCTGCTTACTTACACTTGAGTATTTTGTCTGTGGGGAATTGCGTATCTGAGATCATGAACTGTTTCTAAAAGTCCCTCTCAAAGACTGGTTGATGTTTTGCAATTTGTAATAGCTTTATTGAGGTATGATTGAAATAAGAGTATATGTGTTTAAAGTGTACAATTTAATAAGCTTTGACATATGTATCATCAGTGAAACCTTCACCATAATCAAGATAGTGAACATATTCATCATCCTAAAAAATTTCCCTGTTCTCTTTTCCCAATGCTTCCTTCCTACTCCAGCCCACCCCGCTGTCCCCAGGCAACCACTGATCAACTTTCTATCCCTTCAGATTAGTTTGCATTTTCGATAATTTTATGTAAATGATTGTACATTATGTACTCTTTTCTATCTGGCTTATTTCACTGAGGATAATTATTTTGAACAGGTCTAGCTTCCTGGGCATGTGACTTGTGCAGTCTAACAGAATTCTGTGCTTAAAATGGCCCAGCATTTGATTTAATGCTCTGCTTTAATTTAATGCTCTGCTTTGTGTTTTGAAATTCTTAACAACTTATGAACAAGAGGACCCATATTTTCATTTTGCACTGTGTCTCCCAAATTATGTAGCTGGTCCTCAATCAGATTCAGCTATGTTGTGGTACTTATCAATAATTCAATTACTTTTATTGCTGAACTGTATTCTATTGTGTGGATATAATTCATTCATCCATTCCCACATAATTTGTTTACTCATTCATGTTTAGACATTTTTTTTCCAGTTACAAATAAAGCATCTATGAACACTTTTTCATTTTTCTTAGGGAAATACTTAGGAGTGGAATGACTGGGTCACATCTAGGTATATGTCTAACTACTTAAGAAACTGCCAAAGTGTTTTCTAAAAGTGGTTGTACCATTTAACATCCCACCAGCTATGTAAGAGTTTCAGCTGCTGCCCATCCTGGCCAACACTTGATAGGCTCAGTCTTTGAAATTTCACATGTTCTAATACATGTGTTGTGCTATCCCATTGCGGTTTTAATGTTCATTTCACTAATGACTAACGATGTGGAGCTGCTTTTCGTGAGCTTATTTGTTAATTGTATTTTTTCTTTGCTTTAGAGACTGTTTAAATCTCTTGCCCACTTTCCTAATGGTGTAACTATATTCTTCTTACTAAGTTTTGAGAGTAATTTATTCTGGATACAAGTCTCATATCAGAAATATTTTATCCCAGTCTGTGCGGTGTTTCTCATTCTCTTAACAGTGCCTTTCAAAGAGCAAAAGGTCTTCATTTTGATGAAGTTCTACTTACCAATTTTTTTGATAGATTGTTTTTGGAGTTATATCTTAGAATCTGTGCTTAACCCAAGGTCACAAAAGATTTTGTTCAGCTTTCTTGTGGAAGATTAATAATACCTTGAAGTTTTATGTTTAGACCTATATATTCCATTTTAAGTTAACTTTTGTATAATTAAAATTTTGTTAATTTAATTTATGTTCTGAGATAGAGACTGAAGTTCATATTTGTGTTTATGGATATCCAGGTATTCCACCATCATTTGTTGAAAACCTATCCTTTCTCCACTGAATTGCCTTTGTCCCTTTGTCAAAAATCAGTTGTCCATCTATGTATGGATGTATTTCTGAAATGTCTATTCTGTTCCATTAATCTATTTGACTATCTTTACACCAATATCATACTACCTTGCTTATTGTAAATCTTGAAATCAGAGTTGGTGATTTGTGTTAGTGATGTTGCTTATCTATATTGCGTGTTTCTATAATATAAAAAAGTTGACTAGGTTTGGTATGGTTATTTTAACAGGATGACAGCAATATCATTAATGGGAAGTGATGTTAATTTGAGAGAAAAAACAACTTAGACTTTTAACCTGTTTTTCTTTTTGTAGGTATCACAATAAGAATGAATGAGAAGAAAGCTGGTTGACTTAGGAGAATATTTGTGCATTGCAGCAGAAGTGAGTAATGCAAATACAATTTAAAACAAATAGAAAGAATGAGAATTGAAATGTGAAGAGAAACCTCTAAACACAGGTTTTACTCTAGAAAATGATAAATTGAGCACTGTAGTTTGAAAGCAATATTGGAATTGACTATTTATTGATGTGAAAACTAAGGCACAGGGATGTCCTTACCTAGAGATTATCTTGAATCTCCTCTAAACCAGAACCAATTATACAAATTTGGTTCTAGGCTGCAAGTCAAATCTTAGTAAGTAAAATCCTTCTCTTCTTTGGCATGTTGTAAAATAAGAACTTCATTCCTGAAGGATCATTTCATACCTTACAAAACTGATCATGAAAATGAAACAAAGCATACACATATGCTATTATAAACGTTAAGTATGTTAAACAATACAATAAGTAGTATTTTAAATGTTCCTTTTGGGACCATTTTCTACACAGTCACAGTTAATTGCCCAGGGAACTATAGAATGAAGATGCTTTCTTTCTTCTTGTAAATTTCCCTTTAGTAAGCATATACATTTTTAATTGTGCCCAGAAACTTTGACCTACCTTCAAAATTAAGAATCATCTGTTTTGAAAATCTGTGGCTTATTTTAATATGCATGAAAGCCTCTGCAAAAAGTATTTGAACTGCAAGTGCTGGGGAGAAGCGAATTCCTTGGTGAGGTCTTCATTTTCAAAGATCCTGCAGGATACACCAACTGTAAATTTGGCAGAATTACTAGCTACTGAGTGTTGCTAATCCAAGTCACCCAGTCTTTGACGGTTATTAGGTTAAAGAAAATACATGATTTTTATCATAGTAAAGGGGGCAAAAGGAGAAGTTACAAATTGAGTTATAACAAATCAAGGGAGTTTATATTTATTATAAAACTATCTTTGTTGTGAAAAGGCAATTTATAGACCCTGGCATTATTGGTCCAATCTGCTCAAAAAAAGATGTTAAAACTGTCAGTCAGAAGCAGCAACTGTTCTAGAATTATCTGTTAGGAGAGGCTGGGGAAATGGGGCAATATAGTTGTTGGGGAATGGGCTGAGGGTTTTTTTAATCCTTTAACCTTCACTTAAATTTTTCATCATAACTCTATTTAAAAAATTTTCATCATAACTATAAATTGTTACAAAGGATATAATTTCTGTGACTTTTAACAGCTCTACTGAGGTATAATTGACAGAATAATCTGCACATATTTAAAATGAACAATTTGATTAGGATTGACCTATATATACATCCATAAAATTATCACCACTACCAAATAATGAAGATAGCCTATCAACACCCCCCACCCCCAGATTTCCTCAAACCTCTTTGTAATCCCCAGTGGATCCATCTAGGCCTGAAGTTATTTTGTTGGTTTTTAAACATGAAATTACATTTCTTTATTAGGAATAGAGCTCTTCAGATTAAATATTTCTTTAGTGAGCTTTAGTAGTTTGTGCTTTTGAAGCAATTTGCCATTTCCTCTATGCTATCTGGTTTATAGGTACAAAGCTTGTTATAATATTCCCTATTATCCTTTGGTATCTTTATCATCTGATGTCACTTCTCTCATTCCTGAAATTCGTAATTTGTATCCTTTTTTTTCATCAGTCTGACTAGTTTTATCAATTTTATTGATCTCTTGAAAAAGATAGCTTTTAATTTTATTTTCCTTATTGTTTTTCTATTTTATTTTCATTGCTTTCCTCTTGTTTATTATTTCCCTTCCTCTGCTTACTTGGGACTTCATTTGCTATTTTTCCTAGATTCTTAAAATGAAAGGTGAGATAATTGATTTGAGACCTTTCTTCTTTTCTAGTACATATGCTCCCTATAAATACTGTCTTAATTTCTGCCTACAAATTTTGATATCTTGTGTTTCATTTTCAGTCCACTCAAAATACTTTCTAATTTCCATTTTTATTTTTCCTTTGGTCAATGGATTATTTAGAAACATGTTAGTTTCCAAGGATCTGGGGACTTTTAAGTATCCTGTTATTTAAATTAATTCCATTGTAGTCAGAAAACTTTATATGACTTAAATCCTTTTAAATTTGAGATTTGTTTTATGGCTTGGAATATTCTCTATCTTGATAAATGTGTGTGCCTATAAAGAGTATGTGTCCAGCTTTCATCAGATGTAATGTTCTATTAGTTTAAAGATGGTTGATAGTATTCAATCTTCTAAAGCCTTACTGATTTTATGCCTACTTATTCTATCACTTTTGAGACAGGGGATTTGAAATTTCCAAACATAATTGTGTTGTCTATTTTTTCTAGAAGTTCCATCAGTTTTTGTTTCATAGTCTATGAAATTTTATTATTATATGCAAAACCATATAGGTTTGTCATGTTCTCTGATTATTTGACCCCTTTTCATGATAAAGCAACATTTTGTATTTCTGGTAATATTCTTTGATCTGAAACCTACTTTGATATTAATACACCTATTCCAGCTCTCTAGTGTTAGCATGTTCTATCTTTATATGCCGCAATATAGTCTTATATTTAAAGTAGGTTTCGTGTAGATACCTTGGTAATTTTTGATCGGATGTCAGGCAATTTCTATTCTATCTTGTTAGATGACAGGTATTTGTGTTCCAGAATGCCTCCAGTACTCTGCCCTGCAAACCCTAACAGCCTGGGTCCCTCTGGACTCCCAGCTCTGTGCCCACATCTCAGGGAGACTGACGTCTATGCCCCTGACCTGGTAAATGTATCCAGGAGGTAAGCTAGGGCAATCATAAGGCTCAGTTCATTTGTGTCCCATCTCTCAGAAATCACTGTCCTTCGCTGCCTGATGTCCAGGGTCATGAGAACTTTTGTTCTTATATTTTGTCCAGCTTTTCAGTTGTCCCAGGCAGGGAGATAAATCCAGTCTCTGTTATTCCATCTTGGCCAAAGGTGAAGTCTGAAGTCTATATTCCTTTTCTTTTTATCTCGACTTTAGTACTAAGACCACCATTATAATATTGAATAGCAGTGTGAAAGTGGGCTCTCTGGTTGTATTTGTTTACATGCTACATCTGGAAGTGCTCTAATTTGGGTATAATGTACATGCGTGCAAGATGCTCTGACTTGTTCTGAGTGGGACGCAAAATCTCCAGGAGATGCTCCTTAACATTTCTGTGACATAGAGAATTATTTAATTTGTCAAATAAACTTATAAATAAAATTATTAAATAACCATTTTATGTTGTCAGGAATCTAACCAAATTCTAAACTACATTTCTCAGTTTTCTTTTTTTTGCTCGATTTATCGGGAAGAGGCTATCGTGGACATATTCGGCTTGTTAAACTTATTTTCCAATCACAACTGCTGTGACTGCAGAGTTAGTCAGCAGCTGCCAACGCCCAACTCCAAGGGCCTTCGACAGGGACTCTGAAGCCGGGCGTTCAGGGACTCTCGAAGGGGCCAGCGTCACCTCAGCCTCTCCGCGCAGCGCGCGCCCTGACACTCCCCTCTGTGCGGACTCAAGCCCGTCCGTGCCGCTCACATGACTTCGTCCAGGCAAGTTTCTTGTCACCTCAGACAGAGAACTGAACTCATGGGCTTTTTACTTAGAGGACCCCAGATGAAAATTCCCATCCCCTTCCCGAGGGACCACAAAGTTACGACAACGGACGGAGCGAGGAAAGAGGCGGGGGTCTTGCTCAACCCCAAAGCGACCCTTCTTTCTGTCTCTGATTCCCTCCCAGTCTCGCCGGTTCGCTTCGGCGCGCCTGGAGGACCCCGTCCTCCGGAGAGTCCTGGCCATGGCAAAAGCAGAAAACGGAGGCATTACTCCCGCTCTCTTGAAGGACTAGTCAAAAGGGGAGTCAGGCGGAGGGGCTCTGTGGTTGGGGCTGTTTTGGCGGGACAGGTTCTGGGTAGATTTTGATCAGGCAGCGCTGTGCTCACCCAAATTCCCGACAGGCTCTAGGCGGGGGGCCTTCTCGGCTGCTTTGCGCTTGCCGCCGTCGCCGTCGCTGCCGCCTCCGTTGCTGCGGGTCTGGGAGACCCGGAGCTGTCGTGGACCCTGAGGAGCCTGTCTCTGTTGCTGATTTTGCTTGAGGAGACTCCCTTCCTACGTCGCACCCTGACTCCGGTGGTGTCGAGGGGGAGTCCCTGTGGACACCTGGGCACGCAGTGGCGATGCCTCTCTTTGCCACCAATCCCTTCGATCAGGATGTTGGTGAGTCCTTTCGCCGCTCGGTGTCAGCCCCCGCGGGACAGCACGCCCACTCTGGTCGCTGTGTACCTGCGTTCTGGACCCCCGGACAGGGCCAAGTTCCCCTTCCCTGAGGCTCCTTCTTGTAGAGTTTGGAGGAGGTTAGGGGCTTGGCGCTTCGTTTTTGAAAGAAATGGGGCTTAAGAGAGCCTGCGAGCGAAATGGGCCTTGAGTTAAGATTGTGGGTTTTCAAAAACCTACTTAAAGGGTTGATGTAGATGGCCTCGGAGGAACAGCTGCTGTAGCATCTGGTGCTGGGCTAGTCCTTCTGGAAGAACAGACTTGAGAGCTGAGGAGTATCTTACTTAGGGTAGGAATATCTTACTTAGAGTAGGATTATAAACCCTATGATAAAGTGTTGCCCTGGTCAAATATTAGCTAAGCGTTCGGAACTAGGAGAATGTTACAGGTTAGCTCCTTAGAGGATTTTAAAATCTTTTTTGGAGCTCTTAACAGGAGGAAAGAGCTTCTGGTGAAGGGTAGACTCACAAAAAATGTTGGGAAACATGAAAATGGAATACTTGCAACAACTGAAACCGAATTCAAGATCTGAGCCATTGGGCTGCCTGCCCTCTTTAGGCTAGGTGTCAGTACTTAAAGAAGTGTGGAAGAGGACCTCGAATTTGAAATGCTAATTTGTTTGATTTTGAAATGCTACTTTTTTGTTTTTCTGAATCATTGGTTTTAGGTGCCGAATATACCAATTCAACAGGTTAGCTTTTTAGTTTTTTTCTGGTCCCAGAGAATTTTGGAGTGACTTAAAGCCCTTAGAACTAATTTGGTACACAGGTGTGGAATGAAGGCAAGCCAGATGCCATGTTTAATTTTACTGTACTAAAGAAATGTTAGGACAACCTTATAGAGTTGCTTTATGTATCTTTGGATATTTTAATTATGAAAGGTGGGTGTTGAATTTTGCTTTTGAACTCTTACAGTTGTTGAAGATGGAGGTTTGGGTTAAGACTAGAAAACGGTTCAATCCTATCTCTGCTACTGCCTAGCTAAGAATGAGCTAACTGGGCAAGTTACTTAAGCTCTTAGAGTCCCAGCCTCTTCATCTTTAAAGAGGGAAATGAAATAATATGTGTAGAAGGTCTATTATAGTGCCTCTATATAGTAGGCACCTACTAAATGATAGTTTTTTGTAGTTCCAGTTAAAATGAATGCCCTGAATCTTAGCAATGAATGAAACTTTAGAGGTCACCAATAATACTCAAAAAATAATTGGAAAATTGCTTTTAATTTAGTAAGTTTGTAGCACACACTATTTACAGGACATTGCTCAGTGATAGTGATGAATAAGAAATTTCTGCTCTCAAGCAGTTTTACAGCTTATTAATTCCTACAGCAAATACTTAAAATAAAACAATTTCTTAATAGCTGCTTTTTCTATTTCCAGCATTTTTATCTAGTTTTCTTGGCCGTATATAATCTAGCTTCCAACTGTCCAGTCACCTTTATATCCTACTGACTTTTTGAACACACATTTCTGTTGGATTCAGATAACTTTCTTAATGTCAAACCTTTTTCCCAGGACCTACACCACATACTTCAAACACAGGCTCCTTTTGCTTTTATACTTTTGCTTCTATTATTTCTTCTACCTTTCTACATGTTCTAATGATTAAAGGTCAACTCAGAATTCATCTTGTTATACCTGAATCATTTCTTGGCTCTTGCCCGGGGTTTCTCCCGTAGTGACACTATTGACGTTTGGACCAGATAAATAGCTGTGTTGTGGGGGTCTATCCTGTCTAGTGTGGGGTGTTTAGCAGCATTCCTTGACCTCTACCATCCAGATGCCATTAGCACTGGCATGATTTTAAAAGTTTCCAAACATTGTTAAAAGTCCCTTGGAGGCATAAAATACCTCCCATTTGAAAACCACTTCTCTAGCCACTTGAATCTCCATCCTTTTTAAAAACTCCTACAACACTTTTGTCTTTACCAAGTTATTCAGCATTAAGACAGTTATACTCTGTATTATGCTCCTTAATTATTTTATTGGTTACTGCATAGTAGGTGCTTAATAAATGTTGAATTGAGAATGTGTCAGTTGAGTCCGCTAGTCAGTAAGTTTCTCGAGTGTAGGGACATTGTTTTGTTCCAGGAAAGCTAACTGTTTAAAGTTGGTCAGGTTTTTGTATTTGGATCAATTCTGTTCTCATGATCCATGTATCAGAATGTTGTGGAAGGCTATCTAAGAAGACCTAGTCAGAGACTCCTAGTAAATACTCCTTGGAGAGAGTTCAATAGACTTGCCTTAAATTTTTCACTTTGTAACATGTGGAATACAGTATGTAGAAGGCATTTAACAATATTCCTTCTAGCTTTGTCCATTGAGAATACCAATGATATTAAAGTACTCCTACTAACTCACTTGATAAAATTATTTACCACTTAACTTTAGTGTACTTTTGTACTTCTTCAAAATTGTCTTCAGCTTTATTCATAAACTGAAATGGTTAATCAGAAACTTGGTAACTGATTTATGTAATACAATATTTCATGAAAAGAGGAAGAATACTGATCATAGTTAACATGTTATTAGCATGTGAGCTCCATGAGGACATGGATATTATTTGGTTTGTTTAGTACTATATTCCCAGCATGCAGACTGGTGTTTAGCACTAATAAATATTAAGTAAACATTTGTTGAATAAATTAATCTCATTTTGGATGTTCTATTTCTTGCTAAATTCAACTGTTGAATTACAAAGATGGCTCATTCCACCAAGCTTTTATTTCATAGTCCCTAGTGACTTCCATCTTGCCAAATCTAATGGTCAACACCTAATCCATTTCTTTGTCGATCATTTAGCATTGCTCTTTGTTATACTTCATTCACTTCATTTCCAGGACACCAAACTTTTTCTAATTGTCTTTTTTAGTCTTTTGGCTTCTCCCTTTTTTGACTTTCACATGTTGAACCGAGCTCCAGGCTCAGTTGTAGAACTTCCTCAACCTTTTTTTCCCTTGGAGCCTAGGAGGCGATTTAGCTTAGCATTAAGAATTCAGACTCTGAAGCTGCCCTGCCGGAATTCAGTCTCCAGGTTTGCTGCTTACCAGCAGTTGACTTTGGGCTAGTTGCTTAGATAACTATGCCTCGGTTTTCCTTTAATATGGATATAGAGATAATAACTGTTGGTTTCTTTCACCAGACTACTCATTCCTTCATTCTCGCCTGTTCTAATAGATGGCACCATTGTTACTTCCTGTTACTCATCTCTAATTCACAATCCAGATTTGTTCTGTCAGCAAGATCTTATGGCTCTACTTTAAAAATATATCCAGAATCTCATCAGTTCTTACCTCACTATTATTATCTTGCTCTAATCCTCATTATCTCCTTCATAGACTATGGCAGGAGCCCTATAGTACACTTCTTTGCTACCACTCTTGTTTCCTGCAATAATTTCTTAGCTACAAAAGTAAATGACCTTTTAAAAATCTTAGATAATGTCACTTACCTGCTCAGAACCCTCCAATAGCTTCCCATTCCACTTACGGAGGAAACAAAATTCCTTTTTGTGCCCCACATCCAGCTCCTTCCTGTGTCTCTGATAAGATTTCCGTCTCCAGACACTTTTTCATTCTAAGCTTCTTATGTCTGGACATTCCAAACTCATTCTTGCCTCTCTATCTATGATGTGCTGTTTTCGGCCTGGGATACACTTCTTCTGGGTATTTGAAGGTCTTTTTGTCCCTCGCATCATTCAAGACTGTCAAATGAGCTCCTAAGAGAGGCTTTCTTTAATTACCTTCTGTAAAAAGTACCCTTTACCCTAGTTATGTTTCCTTGTTCCATTTTATTTTTCTTTTATAATACTCAACTACCTGACATTAACTGATAGATTGTCTCGTGTGGAATATAAAGTCCACAAGGATGAGAACTTTCCATTTCTATCCTTAGTATCTTAGGAATAGTACCTGGCACATAGTAAGTAATCAATGAGTATTTATCAAGTAATGAATTACTAGTATTTTTCTAGGTCTATTGTCTTGTATTTCTATTTGGTGTTTTGTTATAATCTAAAAATTTATCAGAAAACTGAATCTTTTCAGTGTGGTTCTTTCTTCATTATATGGTAATTTTATAATGTTCTAGTTATCTTGATTTGAAACCCAGGAGGCATCTTTGAATCACTACCCTGACTCTGCTAAATCATCATATCTTTTTTTTTTATAATTGCATATTTGTATTCCTAGTCAGACTACTTTGACCAGTTCATCTTTTCCAGACTTGGACATGTTTTTAGTCCATTTTGTTAGCCTGGTCAGTATCATAAAACCCAGCCACTGTAATCTTTGTAAATGTTAATGTGTCATTACTCTCCTGCCTTATAGTATGATGGAAGGCAGTGGACTTTGGGTTTAAATTGCAGCTGCAACATTCGCTATTAGTAAGTGGGCAAAATGTGGACCCAGGCAAGTACAGAATCTCCTTGAGTTCACTTTCCACCTTTGTAAATGGAGATAAAACATCTACCTCATGGAATTGCCAAGAGGAATACTTTAAAAACATTTTTTTTCTAGACATTCTAACTCTTTACTGGAGTTGAAATGCTTCAAATTCACATGTTCAAAATCCTGTTCAAACATTTCTTCTCAACTGTGTTTTTTCTCTGTTCTGATGACTTGTACCTAAGTTTACTTAGTCACATATGTGAAGAATCTGGGAGTCATTCTTGACTTCTGTAATTGCAATTTTTTACATACCAAACAACAAATATACACTGTCTACAGTGTGCCAGGTGCACTGAATATGCCCTCATGGATTCTGGTGTTGTAGTCTGCATGCTTTATCTTCCTTTTAGCTCTTGAATCCATTTATCTGTCCTCCCGTTCATGCCTCGCGTCTGTTCTAGTCCCGTTGCCACTGCTAGGGCAGGTTTCCATAACTGTTCTGTTAGATTAGCACAGCAGCCTCTAACTGTTGTCTCTGCCTCCGGTTCATCCCTAGTCATTTTTCAGGTGTCTGATAATGATACTTCTAAAATGTAAATCTAATCATATGGCTTCTGTAATAAAAATATTTCAGTGAATCTACAGCTTTCACAGGAATTTGAACTTTTCAGCATGGCATCTAAGACTTTCTAGCACTTGGCTCCTTTTCCCCTCTTCTGCCTCACCTTCCACTGTTTTCCTCAAGGCATATTTCCTTACGGGTTTTACACTACTGCTTTTTCAGGTGTGTGTCCTCTGCCCTGACAGGCTTCTCTTCATTTAGTCCTCATTAGAGTTGTTTTAAGGAGATGATGCATGTAAAACACTAGGAACAGTACCTGACATAATAAGCAATGGATACATTTTAGCACCTTTTATAATAAAGTTAGAAATAGATGGGGGGCCTTTGAAGGCTACTCAAATCCTAAGGCGTGGTATCAGCACTGTGAAAACATACTCAGGAGAGAAATGTGAAAATTCAGAATACAGGTCTCTTAAAGGTCTAATACCCACTGGGTTAACAAGATACTCATTGTTTCTTCTATTTGTTTTACTTTTGTAAGCTATTCTTTGTAATGCTTTCAAGTTTTCATTTCTATTTTGTGCTCTTCTCTAAGATGCTTCCATGCTGTTCCTTTGATGCCTACTTCCTTTCTGGTTAGTAAAGCTTCAGGTTGCTTTTCTTTGTAGATACAGTTTCCAGTCGTGGTGGTAGTGGGAGCAGGGGTGTGGGACAGGACATATTAGGTAAAACATTTTTGAAAATTTGATGACCATAATCTCAAATGGGGGATAATTCCTTTTAAGACTTGCTTTCTCCATTGGCCATTTTTGATGAACTGTTAAATCTCCAAGCGGACTGAATGATAGTCCTTTTCCTGTAGCCTGAACATGATGGGCAATCGTCCTGTCAATGTTTCTTACCTCCTCAAATTTTTGGTAGTCATAAATTTTGGGAAAATCAGAAGTAGTTGCTTATCAGAAAAAAGTTCTCCAATCCATTTAGAAGACTTGAAATTCAAATGAGGTTTCGTGTTTGATTTTTCTGGGTACTGCTTAGGCATATTTCTCAGTCTCTTCTTTCTGAGTATTAGAATAAGAATAATCTGAGGATAAAATAAGATTATTTATGGAGCTTTGGATTCTTTGTTTTCTTTCAGTTTTTATCTTTTTAAATTTTGCTATCATTAATGTACAATTACTTGAACATTATGGTTACTAGACTCCCCCTATTATCAAGTCCCCTCACATACCCCATTACAGTCACTGTCCATCAGCGCAGCAAGATGCTATAGAATCATTACTAGTCTTCTCTGTATATACTGCCTTTCCCGTGTCCCCCCGCCACTACATTATGTGTGCTAATCATAATGCCCTGTTTTCTCCCTTATCCTGCCCTCCCCACCAATCCTCCCCAGTCCCTTTCCCTTTGGTAACTGTTAGTCCGTTCTTGGGTTCTGTGAGTCTGCTGCTGTTGTGTTCCTTCAGTTTTTTCTTTGTTCTTATACTCTACAGATGAGTGAAATCATTTGGTACTTTTCTTTCTCTGCCTGGCTTATTTCACTGGGCATAATACCCTCTAGCTCCATCCATGTTGTTGCAAATGGTAGGATTTGTTTTCTTCTTATGGCTGAATAATATTCCATTGTGTATATGTACCACATCTTCTTTATCCACTCATCTACTGATGGACACTTAGGTTGTGTCCATTTCTTGGCTGTTGTAAATAGTGCTGCAATAAACATAGGAGTGCATATGTCTTTTTCAAACTGGGCTGTTGCATTCTTAGGGTATATTCCTAGGAGTGGAATTCCTGGCTCAAATGGCATTTCTATTTTGAGTTTTCTGAGGAACCTCCATACTGCTTTCCACAATGGTTGAACTAGTTTACATTCCCACCAGCAGTGTAGGAGGGTTCCACTTTCTCCACATCCTCCCTAACATTTGTTGTTGTTTGTCTTTTGGATGTTGGCCATCCTAACTGGTGTAAGGTGATATCTCACCTGCATTTCTCTGTTGATTAGGGATGTGGAGCATCTTTTCTTGTGTCTGTTGGCCATCTGAATTTCTTCGTTGGAGAAGTGTCTGTTCAGCTCCTCTGCCCATTTTTTAATTGGCTTATTTGCTTTTTGTTTATTGAGGTGTGTGAGCTCTTTATATAATTTGGATGTCAACCCCTTATCAGATGTGTCATTTATGAATATATTCTCCCATACTGTAGGATGTCTTTTTGTTCTACTGATGGTATCCTTTGCTGTACAGAAGCTTTTTAGTTTGATATAGTCCCACTTGTTCATTTTTGCTTTTGTTTCCCTTGCCCGGGGAAATATGTTCATGAAGAAATTGCTCATGTTTGAGTCCAAGAGATTTTTGTGTATTTTTTTTCTAAGAGTTTTATGGTTTCATGACTTACATTGAGGTCTTTGATCCACTTTGAGTTTACTTTTGTGTATGGGGTTAGACAATAATCCAGTTTCATTCTCTTGCATGTAGCAGTCCGGTTTTGCCAACACCAGCTGTTGAAGAGGCTGTCATTTCCCCATTGTATATCCATGGCTCCTTTATCGTATATTAATTGACCATATATGCTTGGGTTTATATCTGGGCTCTCTATTCTGTTCCACTGGTCTATGGGTCTGTTCTTGTGCCAGTACCAAATTGTCTTGATTACTGTGGCTTTGTAGTAGAGCTTGAAGTCAGGGAGCATAATTCCCCTGCTTTATTCTTCCTTCTCAGGATTGCTTTGGCTATTCAGGGTCTTTTGTCATTCCATAAGAATTTTAGAACTATTTGCTCTAGTTCATTGAAGAATGCTGTAGGTATTTTGATAGGGATTGCATTGAATCTGTAGATTGCTTTAGGCAGGATGGCTATTTTGACAATATTAATTCTTCCTAGCCAAGAGCATGGGATGAATTTCCATTTGTTAGTGTCCTCTTTAATTTCTCTTAAGAGTGTCTTGTAGTTTTCAGGGTATAGGTCTTTCACTTCCTTGGTTAGGTTTATTCCTAAGTTTTTGATTTGTTTGGATACGATTGTGAATGGAATTGTTTTCCTGATTTCTCTTTCTGCTAGTTCATCGTTAGTGTATAGGAAAGCAACAGATTTCTGTGTATTAATTTTGCATCCTGCCACTTTGCTGAATTCAGATATTAGTTCTAGTAGTTTTGGAGTGGATTCTTTAGGGTTTTTTATGTACACCATCATGTCATCTGCAAACAAGGACAGTTTGAGTTCTTCCTTGCCAGTCTGGATGCCTTTTATTTCTTTGTGTTGTCTGATTGTCGTGGCTAGGATCTCCAGAACTGTGTTGAATAAAAGTGGGGAGAGTGGGCATCCTTGTCTTGTTCCTGATCTTAAAGGAAAAGCTTTCAGCTTCTCGCTGTTAAGTATAATGGCTGTGGGTTTGTCATATATGGCCTTTATTACATTGCGGTAATTGTCCTCTATACCCATTTTGTTGAGAGTTTTTCTCATGAATGGATGTTGAATTTTGTCAAATGCCTTTTCAGCATCTATGGGGATGATCATGTGGTTTTTGTTCTTCTTTTTGTTGATGTGGTGGATGATGTTGATCGACTTTCGAGTGTTGTACCATCCTTGCATCCCTGGGATGAATCCCACTTGATCATGATGGATGATGTTTTTGATGTATTTTTGAATTCGGTTTGCTAATATTTGTTAAGTATTTTTGCATCTCTGTTCATCAGGGATATTGGTCTGTAATTTTCTTTTTTTGTGGTGTCTTTGCCTGGTTTTGGTATTAGAGTGAGCTTTGGATTCTTTTGAAGCAAGTCTTGTGTTATTTTTGCTGGTCACTTTTCCCTTTCCCACAAGCCCTGTTTTTGTCTTAGAAAATAGTAGTTTTGACTTGATCTGCTATTCACAAGACCATGTTGAACTCGTGCTAGTAGTTTATATTCTTCTGGTTTAAAATGTTTTATAACTGAGAAGAACTGTGCTACTGCTCTTACTGATCTTGAGGCAGCATCATTAAATAATGTGCACAATTTTAGAGTTCTGAAATGGGTTACATTTCTGATCAATATATGAGTCAGATACTCATCGTGTTTATGCATGGGGAAGTAAAGAAGGTAGTTCATACGTGTTCAGCATATCTGCTAATGACTATACCAGCCACTCCTGGATATGCCTTAATTCAGAAACTGTAAGGTCATACTCAGTTATGGTAATAGGCTGTTTATATTTGATCAGACATAAGCCTATCCTTTCTAGTTAACTATTAACTTTTTAATAAGTTGCAGTAAGCTTAGCTATTATATTTTTAAGTGAGGTGATCAGTTTTAAGATATAAGTATGTTCTTTTAAACAGTGCACTGTGCTTTTAAAAAGGCTGCTTGGCTACCAATCAGTAAGGATGATGAATTAATTATTTAAATACACTACTAGGTCAAAGTAATAACTTGCTTTCCTTTTCTAGTATAAAGTAAATGTTAGACTGAAGGATATTGTTCAGGATGACTCACTCATTCTTCTTGGGCTTCAGAAAGGTGGGGGGCCTTTGGGGTAGGGCTCTGGGACTCCTTAATTAGAGCAGTTCCACCTGGATTTGCTTTACATATTGTATTTGTCTTAAGATAAGATTTTCTTATAAAAGAGAGTGTCAAATAATAAAGAACTTGGCTGGCCTTTGTCCTTGTTTTCTGGGAGGGAACCTTTAAATCCTTGGAGTTTCCTTAGTGATAGGAGCATCTTATTCATGGTGGACTCCTGGGAGGGCACCTTAGTTTATGCTGATGAGGTGATTCAGCCTGGGAGCCAGTCACTCCAGAAAGACAAACCTTGTGATTAGATATTTGGGGTTTTGCATCACATGACATCAGCCAGACCTCCAGGATTGGGGACAGCAGGAGATTGAATTCTAGGAGGTGGCCAGTCATTCCTCCATAATGAAAGGCCAATAAAAACTCTGCACACGGAACCTTGGTTGAGATTCCTGGTTGGTGATGTATGTTGATATGCCAGGGGGATGATGCATGTTGAGGGCACAAAAACTGTGTTACCCAGACCTTGCACTATTCATCTCCTCCTTGGCTGGTTAAAATTTGTATATTTTTTATAATAAAACTGTAGTCATAAGTGCTTTCCTGAGTACTGTAAATTGTCATAGTGAATTATCAAACCTGAGGAGGTAGTGGGAACCTCTAAACTTGTAGCCAGTTCAGGAGGTGGACAGAGACTGGGAACCACAGAGTATTGCTTGCATCTGAATTGAGGGGAGCCTTGTAGAATTCTGTTCCTAAGCCTGTGAAGTCTGGTCCAATTCTAGGTAGTTAACATCAAAATTGCATTGTGGAGTGTTTCTGCATTGAAAAGTAAAATTGGAAAACCATTGAAATGGATGCTATTAAAGGTCCATGTATTTCAATGACTTTGATGAATTCATATTGCAGTTCCATGATAGATTTAGTATTTATTGAGCCCTTAGGCTGATGTCATGAATACTGAAAAGAATTACCCAACGTAGAGATTGTTATTATTTTTCAGGATTTACAGTATACTGTGTAAACTTGAACATTGATAGGTTACTACATATCTATATTGTTAATAGCTTTTGAGATATTGTTGCTTTTATCACTTCTCATGTTTTCCTTGTCCTTGTGTGTCTTTCAAAAAATCCTTTTATTGTAATTAAGGGAGGGAACTAAATTAAGTGGTTGAGTTCAGCCTGCCATACGTCTGTTAATGTTCTTAATTTGTGAAGTTTTTATTTAAAGGAAAACATTCAGTTAAAGCTTGGTTTTCTTTTGTTCATTTTCCTGCTCCCATTGTCAGAAACCAAAATCAGCAAGAACAGATAATTAACTTAGTTACCCAAAACATTTTGATAGAGATCAGTGCTAAGTCATGTTCTTTCACTGCCAAGTAAAACTAGAATTATTTGACAATGAAAAGTTTTCTTATTTTAGTCTTTCTATGTGTAGAAAGGAGTAGACCTGTATAATCTTTTTAAAGAAAAATTAGTGGCCTATTTTTTATAATAAGCAGCAAGCAACTGAAATATGAATGCGGAAAATAATTGTGATAGGTAATAAAGGTGCGCCTATCCCCTTTTAAAGAAGGACTTGAACATCTCATTAACCAGATGGCTGACAAGTATTCTGATTCATTGTTGGTACTTGATTACATTACAATTTGGTAATTTGAATGTGGTTATTTACCTCTTAAAGATTTTTTAAAATAATGTTTTTGCAATTTCTTTTTGTAATATACAGAGAAAGCAACCAGTGAGATGAATACTGCTGAGGACTGGGGGCTCATTTTGGATATTTGTGATAAAGTTGGTCAGTCTCGTACTGGGTAAGGATTTTTTTTCATTCTTTTATTAACATGAGTAAAGCAAGAATTACAAGGTAAAACATATTACAGTTACAATTTAGTTTAAAAAGAGAATGATTTTACTAGCAATATTTGAAGAATCATCCCATTTAGGTTACTCCTTATAAGCAGTTAGGGCAGCATGACTGGTAACAATGTTGGTTATCAGTCACCCTTGCCCATATTTGTTTCCTGAAATCTAGTCTTTTTCCACTGATTTTTAAAGTCATGAGTGGATTCTCAATTCTCATTTACCAAGCTTCATGGTTATTTCTCAGTTCTTTTCTTCATTACATCTGCAAAATTCCACCCAACTAATCGATGACTATTAAAAGAGATAGTTTTAGGGAAATAGAATCTGAAACTTTTTGGCATACAGACTTTTTGGTAATGCAGTGCTTTCTAAACAGTGCAGTGAGTGGATTAATCGGTATCCAGATTAATGGTTTCCTTAATTCCTGGGCTAATAATGTCCAGTTATTCACAGCTTCATTTACCCCTTTGTGCCACACAGATATGTCATATTTCTGTATTTTCATGTGAAGAATGTTAGGGAGCACTGCTGTGTTATACTTGATTCTTCTGATGGTAATCTTAGCCCTTGGACAGTTCCTTCTTTGGCTTTTCTTCCTTCCTTTCTAAATACAGATTGTTCCTTAAACTTTATTTGATCCTATTTTTCCCTAATACTTTTTATTTTGAAATCTCACTTTGAGGTATCTTTATGTGGAGACATCTGTATTTTCAGCTGTGTTTCTTCTTACCTAAGCACTAGTCCCGTGACAGAGCATTATTTTTGGATATTGTACTAATGAGCCTAATCACACCCTCTAGAAACCTGAACTTAGGTTTCTTTTTGCTTTAAACTTACTTTTTCTCCTTTATTTTTTGTTAATGACAAGATTATTTTTTCATTTGCACTTAAAACCTCAGAGTCACCTCCACATTTATTTTATCACTAAATTTTGTCAATCCGCCTCCATAACATCTCTCAAGTGGTGAAACTATGAAGTCTTCTTAGTTAAGTTCTTGAACATGGTCAAACCAGGTGGGGGCAGTTTGTCTTCAGAGCCTTCCTACCCCTTCATTCTAGCCCTTTGTTGGCCCCCAACTTGCTCCTCCTGTCAGGTTCCCAGAAATGTGGCCTCCCATTATGGCGTCATCCACCCCCTTTGTTATCTTTATGTTTTAGGATACTAAGTCTTGTTTTTTTCTGATTCTGTTAGCTCCTCAATTTAATTGAAATTTAAGTAACTACTGTGTGCTACATATCTCTTCCTTTTTCTCTATTTCTGTTGGCCCCACTTGAGACATAGCTTACTATGCCTAGACAAGTGAATTAACTGTCTGACATTTTTTTCCATTTCTATCTCTTTTTCTGTTCAGTTGCCATACAACAACTCTGTTACTCCCCAACCTTCCATACTGAGTTGAATCTAACCTCCTAGGCTTCTGAACCATTTATTTTCCACTTCTCTTGCACATACCATGCTTTTCAACTCAGGCTTTTGCAGTGCTTTTCTACCTTAGTTTAATGCTTTTGTTCACTCTGTTCCTCCAGCATGGAATATACTTCTCTTTCTATCTCTGTGTCTCATACCCTTCTAGGCCCATTTCTTCCACAGTCTTTCCTTATCCTCTTTAGTGAAAATCATACCATGGTTCTCTGAATCATCAAAGCACTCTATCAAAATCATTCTTATTTGTGTTTTGTCTTATATTACTGTAGTTTATGTCTATCTAGTTGATTTAGAATTTGTAGAATGAAAGGTCCCTGAAATGTTGTTGTACATGGAAAAGAAACAAATAGCTTAGTGGTTGAGAGAATGGACTTTGGAATGGGACTATGTATAAAATGTTTATCATAGTGCCTGGCACATGGTTAAATTGGGTACAACTTGCCTCTTTTTGCTTAAAGTCCTATTTTGTGACAGTTTGTCTGTTGAGGACTGATTGTCAACCCAGCTCCAACTCTGTATATTTTGGAGATAAAAGTTTATCTAACATTCCATTTGCAAAGTCCCTCCTCTCTCTCCACTCCATTGGTTATCTTTTTATCTTTACTTTGGTATTCTTCATTTTGTAGACACTTTTTATAATAATTTTGTTAGGTGCTTGAAATGAAGAGACAAACTGCCTTTCATTACTAGAAATATTTTTTATTTTCCTGTTAAAAACTAAATTTGTGACCCATCTGAAATTATGTATGATGTATAATAAAGAGATCAATTTTTCTTCATGTTAACATTGTTACACTAGAATCATGTATTTGTTATTCTTCCTATTTTTTCTTGTGATGAGAACTCTAAAATTACTCTCTTAGCAACTTTCAGATATAAAGTATTGTAACTATACTATTCATGCTATGTATTACAACCTCAGAACTTACTTATAACTGGAAGTTTGTACATTTTGACCACCTTCACCCATTTTGCCCACCCCCGCACCCAGCTCTGGCAGCCATCGATCTGCTCTCTAGCTGTAAAAAACTTTTCCATTCATCCATTTTTTGTTTTTGTCCAGTATCACTAGGTTTAGGTTTAGATACATGCTCATTTTTTAATTTTTTTGAATTTAGATAACATTCTCTCAGTATATTCCTTAATACTTCATTTATTCTTTTGGGATTTTAATTGATATTATGTTAAATCTATGAATTTACTTAGGAAATATTTTCAACTTTGCTAAGTTAAATAATGAGAGATGGTTCTATTTGTCCTTTTATTTATTTATTTATTTATTAAATATAATTTATTTTATTATCATTAATCTACAATTACATGTGCAATATTATGGTTATTAAGCTACCCCTTCATCAGGTCCCCCCCACCAACCCCATTACAGTCACTGTTCATCAGCGTAGTGAGATGCTATAGAATCACTACTTGTCTTCTCTGAGTTGTACTGCCCTCCCCGTGCCCCCCCAACATTACATCTGCTAATCGTAATGCCCCTTTTTCCCTCTTATCCCTCCCTTCCCGCCCATTTTCCCCAGTCCCTTTCCCTTTGGTAACTATTAGTCCGTTCTTGGGTTCTGTGAGTCTGCTGCTGTTTTGCTCCTTCAGTATTTTTTCTTTGTTCTTATACTCCACATATGAGTGAAATCATTTGATACTTGTCTTTTTCGGCTTGGCTTATTTCACTGAGCATAATACCCTCCTCTAGCTCCATCCATGTTGTTGCAAATGGTAGGATTTGTTTTCTTCTTATGGCTGAATAATATTCCATTGTGTATATGTACCACATCTTCTTTATCCATTCATCTACTGATGGACACTTAGGTTGCTTCCATTCTATTTGTCCTTTTAATAAATATTTTTTCCTTTCTGCTCTCCTTTTCTTGCTTTTTCATCCTTATTTTTCCTCTTTAATAGTTACTGCTCTGTAGTTCCTTTAAATCCTTATCAAATTAATTTCTAAGCATTTATTTGCTTATGGAAATGTGATATCTCTTTATAGCTCTTGTTAATTAAGAATTGTTTGGAAAGGATTAAATATTTTAATACTAAGCTTTTTAAAAAAATGTCAGACTCTCAATATTTACTCAGGTGTGTGATTTCTCTTTTAAGAATAATGTTTTACATCATATCCAGTTGTGTTTTTACTTTCTTGCTGCCCTTGATAATTACATAAATAGGAAATAGTAAGTATAGGGGCCATATTATGACATTCATGGACTCTTAGCCCTTTTGCCTTCATGGGTCCCTTTCACCATCAAAAAATAATAGAAATATTTTACAACTGCATTGTTATAAGGACGGCATATTAATATGCATTAAAACATTTTCTTTGACTTAATAGTTCATATTTTTTCCTTTTTATTTTAAAAGAAATTAAAATTTTATGGACCTCTAAAATTATTTGATCCTGTGGTATTGTACCTAGATGCCTAAGGATAAGTGTTATAGAATTGGGTTACATATTTTCAGATAACTTAGTAATAGAAAATAATTAAAGTTTTTTGCAGAAGAGCAACATTTTAGATTTTTTTAAAACATTGCTATTTGGTGTTAATATGTAGTTTTGTAAAGCATATAGATCTGTGTAAGAGAGTGGATTTGGGACAGTAGATGGAACTTTACAAAAAATACTTCTTTTTTCAGTAAGATTTGTTTAAAAAAATGATTTTTAACCAGCAGTATATTGTAGAATTATTTAGTGCAAAAATAAAATAACTTATATTAACTTAAGGCTTTCTTCCCTAGGAGAATACTTAAAAAAATCCCTTTGGTCTTTTTTTTTTTTAAGAGTCATCATTTTTAGACTTGTGGTAATTTGGAAAATATTCTAAAGTTTTAGGGGGATGGAAAAGATCCATAATTGTGAAATCAGTCAGAACTGTGACCCAGAAATTTGGTTTCCAGTGGTATTTTGAAACCCTCCTTAAGTCCTTTAAAAAACCTTACTCTGTTCTTTAAACTATATGTATATGTGTGTGTATTTATGTTTGTTGATTTAAAGAAATACCTATGCTTACATAAAATACATACTTTTTGTTTGAAATATAGTTATGTTCACATGATTTAAAAATTTCAACAGTTTTAAAAGGTGAATACTGACAAGCCTAACTTCTATCACTGTTCCCCTCCCTTATCCTCTATTTGTCACCACTTTTGGTATCTTTCCATTGTCACAGTACTAATTGATTTCCCATCATTCGTATCTTATAATCATATACTCATCATATGCACTGTTCTACATTTGTAATTGATTAAATCCTTAATATATCCTGTCAGTATTTCTTTTAATGTCAGTGTTGCAGTGGTTGTCAAACTGACAAATTCAGAAATTATTTTCTACTCTAACATTAGTTAATTAGTGGCATGTAAATAATGAATACACTGTAATGATTATTAATTAAAATTAATAAATTAAAATAATAATGTCAATCTCAGGAGACCTACTAGATGTAGTTTCTTTTTGCTCCCTATAGGTTATAGTTGTTATTTTTTTAGGCCTGCAATGTTTGAATATGTTGAACTTAAAACTATAAAAGACACTCTGAAAAAGTTCTTCTGACTCCTTAAGATAGTCACATGATTTTCAGTGTGCAGTTCCAGTGTGTGAATAGGACTGAAAAATGCCTAGGCAGTGAGGTCATATAATGGACTGAAAAGTCTGTTTGTTTAGAATCAAGAGAACTTTGAGAATGATAGTAACAGTTTATATTCAGGCTCACTCTGTGTTGTACAGTTTTATGGATTTTGACGTATCCACAGCGATATGCATCTGTCATTACAGTATCACACAGAATAGTTTCACCATCCTAAAAATGTCCTGTGCACTACCTATTCATCCCTCTCCTCCCTTTCCGAATCTCTGACAACCACTAATTTTTTTTTTGCTATTTCTCTAATTTTGCCTTTACCAAAATATCATATAATTGGGATCATGTAGTATGTAGTCTTCTCTGACTGGCTTCTTACTTAGAAAAATGCATTTAAGCTTCATGTATATCTTTTCATGGCTTGATAGCTCATTTCTTTTAATTTCTGAATAATACTGCATTATATACATGTATTCTAGTTTGTTTACCCATTCCCTGTTGGCAGACATCTTGATTGCTTCTAGTTTTTGTGATTGTGAATCAAGCTGCTATAAAATACATTCATGTGCAGGTTTTTTTGTGTGGACATAGGGTTTCAGTTCAATTGGGTGACTACCTAGGAGCATGGTTGCTGGATCATATGTAAGACTCTGTTTTTAGCTTTGTAAGAAACTGCCAAACTGTCTTCCAAAGTCTTATACCTGTGGTTTCATTTTTTACATTTAAATTTAATCTGTTTGGAATTTGTCCTGTTATGTAATATGAGGTATGGCTCTAACTTTATTCTTTTGTTTGGCTACCCAAAAATTCCAACACCATGTACTAATTAGTCCATCTTTTTCCTTTCTGATTTGAACACTACCTTTATATATTATATCCCCCATGTCTTTGGATCTATATTTTGAACTTTCTCTTTTGTCCTTTTGGTATGTGTCTATTCGTGTGCTGCTGCCACATGGTTTTAATTATTGAAGCCTTATAATACATTTTAATATTTGGCAGGACTAGTTTCCCTCATTGTTTTTTTTTTCCCTCAGCGTTTTTCTAGATACTCTTGCCTTTCCCTGCTGTCCCCAGATAAACTTTGGGATTGGCTTGACTAGTTTGATAACAAAATTGTTTCTTTTTAAATTGGCATAGTTTTAAATTAATGTCTTTGTGATATTAATATCTTCCTATTCTTCAAGAATGTAGCACATCTTTGTATACTTTAGAAGTGTTTTAAAGTTTGCCTTTTATAAGTGTTGCACAGTTTTGATAAAGTTTATAAGGTATTTTGTCCTTTTTTGCCACTATTTAAATGGAGTGTTTCACTTAACTGGTATTTCTTTAACTGGTTGCTTGATCAGAATTTTCTTTTTTCAGAGGTAGGCCATAATATGACATCTGTGTATTCTGAAGAGAAATGATCCATTGTAAGGGGGAAATTTGGATGATGATTCAGCGGAAAGTGGGGAAAGCCTCAAGAGCCAAGTCCTTGACCAGGCAGTGGGGGTATAGGATCTGATTAGAGCTAAATTTTCCATCTTCACTTTTCCTAGACAGTGATTTCACTTTTGTATTTTACTATGATTTTAAAAACACCACATATTTTATAGATGGAACCTACAGAATCTATGACTGTGCTGGTCATTTCACAGATGAGTAAACTTAAAGCCCTGAGATTTTAGTCGTTGTCTAAAAGTAGTAGCAGAGGCAAAATTAGAAGTCGGGTTTTTACCTCCTACTTTTTTTTTCTTCACCTCATTGTGCTGAGTTCTTAAGTACCTATAATGAATAGTTAATTGAAGTTGAAATCATGAATTAAGACATACCAGTTTTTTGTGTTTCTTCTCTGTCCCATATGTTATATTACATTGTGTTTTGTTTTGTTTGACTGAACTACACCTTAGTGTTACTTGGTGTGGGAAACTCCAAATATATCATCATGTGGAATTTAAGTGTGTGGTGCTGTTATTACCTTCCATTAATCCTCAATATTTAGTATGTAGAAGTGTAGTTTACCTCCTTTTCTGATGAAGTCCTTTGGGATCATGAACGTGTTCGTTAGCCAGATAACATTGTTTGCATACTATATTCATGTTCCACCCATCATCTCATAAGAAATACCTACTTTATATGCTCAAAATTGAGAACTGGATATTTGTACTGTTTCCCCTGTACTCCTTTTGTTGTGTAGACTGTGTTTTATATAACATGTATTACAAATCAAATATAGTTTTTGAATATGCCATTGAATATTCATTTCAGTACTGATCCCTTTCATATTTTTTATTAGAGTTTCTTTATAGTTAGTATAATGCCTTTATACTTTGGAAAGGCGTCCCCTAAATTAGACTCCTCTCAATATTTAAGGAGGTCTTTATTATCTGTTAATAAAGTAAATATTTTTTTTAACTCAGCAAAGATTTGAGTTCCTGTATCTTTTAGTGTGTGACTGCTAGTACTAGCATATACTTAGACCTATAAAAACTATGCATACACATTTACCCCCTCATATAGATATACATAAGCACTTGAATGTAAATTGCAGTAAAGCACTTTTTATAGCTTGTACAATGAAAATGTAAAGTTTAAATCACTCTAAAACAGCTTTAAAAGTGAAAGTTGTACAAGTAGCTTGATAGAAGAATTAAGATGTGTCTGTGCTTTGTTGTAGTGACATTGTTGAATGTCTCTAAGTCCCAGGCATCATTCTAGGAATATTGTAATAACATACTGACAAGGAAGCATTGAACTCTCCTTTTAAGATGAGGTCTGTCAAGCTTCAGATCTTTTTCTTCTCTATCATAGTGCTGCTTTTGTCTAGCCCTGGTGGTATTGTTCTATTAAGGATGGTTTTGGTTATCATAATGACAGGGGGTTATTAATGACACTGATTGGGTGGGAACCAGGGATGTGATAAGCCAGATTGTCTTACACTACAAAGAATTATTCTACCCTGAGCACCCGGTAGTGCTCCTGTTCAGAAACACACTGCTAGTATCTTTGTACTTTTTCATTCTTTCTTTATAGGTGTTTAGAGGTTAACTATGCAGGTACATTCATTAACTCTTCTTTATATGCTTATTACTATTAGTTTTTTGTTTTGTTTGTTTATACTGTTTTTCTTTTATATTTGCAGTAATTTAAGGAAAGTGTCGTATTATTCTTCTCTCAAGCCCCATGAGGGAGGTAATTAAGAGGAAGTATCCTCATTTCAATTGATCTAAAATCATTGATCGATTTGAGTAGTAGATAAAATAATTAGAATTTAAATTTTCTCTTTTCAATGGTAATAATTTCCTTAAAAGTATAAAACTTATCACAGTTTAACCTATCATTTTTATGATACAAAAGTCCTTTTCAAATGAGGTGTAGCAATCAGACATATTTGAAATAAACTTTTAAAAAGTTTTGTAAGGCATAAGATACCACAAATCTTGACTCCTTTACCCAACAAAATCATTAAATATTTTTGGTTTTCTCTTCATGTATTAATAGAAAGACTCAGGTAGTCTCATTAACTGGTGATTAGAGACTAGTGTTGTCGTAACTGTACAACATACCTATAAGTACGTAAACATTTATAAATAATGTGACGATTTTAGAAATTTACTTGGGGGCTGTTCAGAGATCTGAAATTTCATTATGGTAACTCTGGGGGGGAAATCTGCCTCCCAGCCTGGGGCAAATTACCTTTGAAACCAAAATCAGTCAAAGGGAGAAATAAACTGGGAGAAACCCGTTTATTGCTTACAAGCAGTCTTCCACTTCTGCTCACCCGTGAATGTCTCTTGCATCCCGGTTGCAAAAAGGGACACCACCCAACCTCTCAGGTTCAGATATGCCCTCACTCCCCTATGTAATCACCTATTGATAATCACCTATTGATGTGGAGATGCACTACTTCTCTCCACCCCTTGGGAACAGCTATTGGATATGGAGATGTACTAAGGCCAGGCGAGAGATTCTGGAAATACTGCAATTTTACCCACAGTTATTCTTTGAAAAGAGAATTGCAGGCATGCAAAATTAGTCTTGGTTTTCTATGATATTCTGAGTATAGATTTGAGCTGTGTTATATGCATGTTTAACTTGTTGAATTTAACTGTATTCTTTTGCAGCCCCTCAAATTGTATTTTTCCTAAAAACTTGTCCCTGCTGTTCATTTAGTGAGCTTGTATATGCTGCCTCACAGTTACAGCTGCCATGAGTGTGATTCTTGCTCTGAGTATGCATGTTTTAAGCAACATGGCCCTATATGCAAACACACTGTGTTAGAGGTGAGTCTAGTGACCTATTGCTACCTAACATACCATCCTAAGACTTAGTGGCTTAAAAGAGCAAGTTATTATGTTCACAGTTATGTGGTTAACAGATGGGCATTTCTTTCTTGGGTTCTGTCATGAAGTAGTCAGATAGTGGCTTGGACTGGAGTTATCTGAAGGCCTGACTGGTATGTGTGCTTATTATGGCTGGCAACTGATGGCTGGCTATCACCTAGGACCCTAGCTGAGTCCATCACTTACAATGTTTACTGAGGCCTCCGCATGTGACTTGAGTTTCTCACAGAGCAGTGACTAGGTTCCCAGAGGGAGCATCCTAAGAGCAAATGTTCTAAGTGATGTAGGTGTAGTCTGCATGGCTTCTTAGGAACTGATAGTCTCGGAATGTCACTTCCTACATTCTGGTGGTCAAGCAGGTCACTGAGATCAGCCCAGATTCAAGGGGAGAATTATTAGACTATCTGTTTTTGGGAAGTGGCAGGGTCATATCATAGAAGAACATGTGGGAAGGGACTTATTACTGTAGTTATCTTTAGAATATATAATTTGCCACAGAGGCCTATTAGTTCTGTAAATATTGTATCAGAACTTTGAACTAGATAGCAAAACAATGAAATACATATTTAGAACAAAGCAGTGGATTTTAATAAAATAGTAAATTCCATTTTGATACTTGAGACACATAAGATTTTGAATGGCTAAGTGTAATGTAAAAGTTTATTATTTTCATCTAACACTTATTTATGACTTTTCACAGAAAAATATTATTCCGTGTTGAAAGAGTTCTTCCCATGTGTACATATTTATAAACAGGGACAGCCAATATATGAAATCTTAACTGATTTGGTAGTCATGAAGATTTAGATTAATGGTGACATTTTATGGTGTTGCTTTGTATGCATGATGTAATAAAACTTCTAGTTTATGGAAAGTCATAAAAGGCAAAGTGAAGATAATGGCATAACATTAGTTTATGAAACCATTATCAACTTAGTCATTTGCAACTGTTGAATATTTTTTTGCAGTGTCATTTTAATTTACTTGGAGCAGATGATTCACTCTGATGTTATTGGTAACCAAACTGGATTAATCATAAGGGTCAATATTCTTTAGCACTGATATAAACATATAACACTATATGTGGAGGACTTTTGCTTTCTGGGTACTTTTCCAGTGGAATGAGTGAGCAAGAGTGAGATATTTTCTTAATTCACTTTTAGATCAGAGGAATGACTACTGATAAAATTCATTTAAAGAATATATTCTTTCCACAGTTGCCATAGAGCTTTACGTTCTTCAGCGTCGGTGTTTTGTATGGGATATTGGAAAAGTCTGAATTGCAGATTAAAGCACAGTAGCATGGCTCTGTGATATTTGGGTCTGAAGATTAAGGAGGGTTCACTCCTTAATTTTCATTTATCTTTGAGCATGAGGTAGCTTATTTATAGTAGCTATGACTTCTCATAGAAACTGAATGGCTAAGAGTGGTATGATGGGAGGGAAGTGGGAATAGAGAGGGTTTGATAAAGAGCCCCCTCTTAAAGCTCTGTTTCCTTTAAAGCCCACTGTACAGTTTGTTGAAGAGGATTGGAGTAATACTTTGAATAATGGAGTTGACTTTGATGCTTTAGTTATCAGAGTTGACATATGCAAAGGCAGTATGTACGTTCCTGAAATGTCTATTTTCTGTCTGTTCTCTGATTAGAGAAGACATTAGAAACCACAACTACATGAAAGTACAGGTGTCCCATGCCTTTTGAAAGTTCATGTTATTCCATTCACTTTAGGAAATAACTACATGAGTACCTGTTTTCACTGACTGAAAAAATCCTAAGAGAATTTTCACTTTATGAAAAAAGGTGGAACGTGAAAATAGCATTCAGCATTTGTTTTGCAGTGAGCTGTTAGAGAGGCAGCTGTGCACCCCCAGCAGTAAGAGTGGCCCCACCTGGCTCATTCCCTGGGAGCTACACTCATAATCTCACATCAAGCACTGGAGCTTTGAATTGTGTCTGTGAGCATCTGTGCTTTATCTCATCTTATTTTGTGTATCCCACAGCAAGATGTGTCAAAAAAGCTAAGTTGAGGTTAATTTGGGGGTCTGGAAATGCTCAAAAATTTTTACATATAAATGAATGGTAATTGCTTCTTTTCTTCATGCCATTTCAACTTCCTAAATGTTTCATAGGAATATGCTACTTCGGATAGTGGGGGAAACCTGCACTACCTTTTATTCTCACCCTCTTATGAACTACATGTCCCTGATCTATGCTTAAAAAAGATGGTTTTGTGGGTGATCATAGTTTTGGCTGGTGTGACCATAACACCCAGTTTGCCTTGGATAATTTCACTTTATGCCTGCTGTTATCTGTATTATGCCCAGGTAACAACCCCTTTCACTTTCAAAAGGGTACTTGTACAGATGATGAGTTACACAGACACTGTGTTTGTAGTCAACTTCCATTTGTCATTGACATGATGATATCCATACTAAACTACTTTAAACATACATAGTCCTAAACCTTTTAAAAAACAATATTCTGACCATAATCTTCATTAAATTACAACACTTAATAACAATGTATATATATTACTTCAGATTCACTTCTGTGTTTTGTGGAAATACCGAAACACTGAATTGAAAAAAATGCATGGAGCAGAATGAGATAGTTAATAGATTTTTGTGTATCACTTCTGTTGTTGAGTAGTGCCAGTTTTATACACAATTCTGAAGGGATTTTTGGCTTATGTGAGATATTGCTGTGCTGGCATATGTAAAGTGTTCATCAGTACTTTATAAGTATTCTAATTGGCTTTTTTATGGCATTATCATTTTTTATAGTGCAATAGCCAACTTTGTTTTGGTGCCAGAGATATCTTTGCCTTGGGTTTCAAAATTGGCTTTGGTAAGACATTCAAACAATACAGAAATCAAATACAAAGTAAAAGTTCCATTACAAACCTCTTTCCCTCCCCCCTTTAGATTTCTTTCTCTGGAAAAAAAATGAAAATGGTTTATGAACAATACATCAGAAATTTCATTTTAAAATTTTGTGGTAATGCAGACATAGAGAATTATTTTCCAAAATGTTCATTCACTGAACTGAATCATCTTTGGTCATTATTTTTTAATGATTTTAATTTTAGAATTCAGATAATCCTTTTTATATTTGGCCTTTACCAGGGCTTTGAAATGATAATTTGTGTTTGTATATGACAACATGGTTCTCACAACTGCAAAAATTAACAGCTGTGAGGGTCACAGATTCTAGTTCCTTAAGTAAGTCCCATTGTGAAAAAGGCAAAAACCTAAATCTGAATAGTAGTGTAGTATGTCTTCAGTCTACTAATACTGCTGTCAGTTGCTTTTAACGTCATGCAAAATCAATAGTAGAAAATATTGATTAAAAATCTTAAGAGTAGTGCTTGACATATAATAAGTATTCCAGAAGTATAATAAAAAAACATTTTTTTCTCTTTTTCTCTATGCTGTTTGGGTAGAAAGCTTCCCAACAGGCAATGAAACATCCTTAGAAACAGAAATCATATTTTTTATTCTAATTTTTTCCTATTGAAAATGACTTTTTCCTATTTATCACAGTGCTTAGTAATGTATTTTCAATTCTTAAAAAAACTTCTTAGGATAATTATTTCTACTGGCCAATTTTTTCAGGATTCATTAGAGTTTGAATCATTTGATACTGTTTTTTCTATTGTGTGTATGTGTGTGTCCATTATCCATTTTCAAAACTTTTTCATCATCACAAACTCTTTATGTACTTATTAGTAGTTACTCTCCATTCACTAGTGACAAGCCACTAGTGACTTCTATATTCTGTCTCTTTAAATTTGCCTGTTGTAGGTACCTCATGTAAGGAATTAATGCAATTTAGCCTTTTGTGTCTGGTCTATCTCACTTAGCATGTTTTCAAGGTCACTCCTTGCACATGTCCTATTTTATTCCTTTAGGCTGAATAATATTGTATTGGATTTTGTTTATCCATTCATCTGTTGATGGATATGTGGCTATTATTAGTGCTGCTGCTATGAGCATGGATGTATAAATACTGGCTTGAATCCGTGGTTTAAGCTCTTTGGGATATATACCTAGAAGTGGAATTACTGGATCATATGTCAATTTATGTTTAACTTTTTGTGGAACTCCCAAACTTTTCCACAGTGGCTACACCATTTTACATTCCCACCAAAAATGTTTAAGGCCTCCAATTTCTCCACATCTCCCAATACTTGGTATTTTCCTCTCTTTTTTTTCTTTTTTTAAAATAACCCATCTAATGGTGTAAAATGGTATCTTATTGTGGTTTGATTTGCATTTCCCTAATGAGTAGTGATGTTTAGCATCTTTTCATGTGCTTATTGGCCATTTATGTATGTTCTTTAAAGAATGTCTAGTCCCTTGCTCATTTTTGAATTGGGCTGTTGTTGAGATGTAGGAGTTCTTTATTCTGGACATTAATCCCTTATCAGATACATGATTTGCAGACATTTTCTCCTGTGTGTTTTCTTTTCACCATTGATGGTGTCCTTTGGTGCACAAAATTGTTCAATTTTGATTAAGTCCAGTTTGTGAATTTTTTTTCCTTTTAATAATTCAGCATTTTTACTTATTATATAGGTCTATTCCAATTTTTGTTTTTTCTTAGAGTCACAAGTGTGTCTTTGAGGAAATTATCCAATTCATCTAGCTTATCTAGTTGGTTGGCAAAGATTTGTACATAATGCTTTTCAAAGTCCTTTTTATTTCAGTAAGGTTGGGAGTATTGTTCCCTCTTTTCTGATTTTATTAATGAGGGTCATCTTTTTTCTTGGTCATACTAACTAAAGGTTTGCCAATTTTGTTGACTGTTTTAAAGAACGAACTTCTAATTACATTGATTTTGTTTTGATTTTTCTATTCTCAATTTCATTTCTCTCTAATATTTGTTTTATCCTGCTTTCTTTGGGTTAGTTTGCTCTTTTTCTAGTTTTTAAAGGTAAAAGTTTAGATTATTAATTTGAAATCTTTTTTTAACATAGGTATTTATGGGTAAGTAACCTTTATCTCTTTTACTTCATGCCATAAATTTTGGTGTGTTGTATTTTCCTTTTTTCGTTAATCTTAAAGTATTTTTTGAGTTCCCTTGTGATTTCTTTCTTTGACCCATTGGTTTTTTAAGACTTTAATTTTTTTATATTTCTGAACTTCCCAGATTTCCTTATGTCACTGATTTTTAATTTCATCCCTTGTGGTTGAAGAAACAGTTTCTTTGACGTGTATCCTTTTACATTTATAGACATTTGTTTTATGGTCTAACATATTGTTAGTCCTGTATAATGTTCCATGTGCCTTGAGAAGAATGCATACTGCTATTTTGGGTGGAGTATTATATAGATGTTGGTAATGTTTTAAATATTAAGTAAAATATATGTCATTTCAATCTCATGAATTAATATTTTGAGGCTTTCTTCCTTTGGTTTATATGAAGAACATTCAGTTTGTAATATCTTAATATGTTTTAAGGCAGTAATGAGGTCAGAACATAGAGTATTTAGAGTCAGCCACACCTCGTTTGAATCTTGTTTGTACCAGTTACTACCTGGTAACTGATATTATGGGCAAGGAACTGAACTTCTGTAAGTCTGAATTTACTGTGAATGCTTTGAATATTGAATGAGTTCCTTATCATATAATATTTAGAGAACACAGGTGTTCCATGGCTGTAGTTACTTCCTCTTATTATTGTTGTTAATTATATAGCATCCCCATGAAATACATGTTTACCACATGCATGGCCTGCTATTTAAAAAAAATCTGTTTTACTGATTTATCTGTGGTAAAATGCATTCCTTATAAATGTGCAGTTTGATAATTTGGTTGATTTGAACAAATATGAATACTATGTAAGTACCATGTGTATCAAGACGGAGAGCATTTAATCACTCTTAAAAGTTCTCTCTGCTCTGAGCAACTGCTGATCTGCTTTCTGCCATTATAGATTAATTTTCCTTTTTCTTGAATTTCATAAAATGAAATCGTGTAGTATGTACTCTTGCATCTAGCATAGAATGTTTTGAGATAAATCCAAATTTTTGTGTGTATAATAATACCGTTTAGTGCCAAGAGATATTCCATTGTATGAATATCTTACAATTTGTTTATCCATCTACCTGCTGTTGGACATTTGATTTGTATCCAGTTTTTAGCTGTTATGAAGAGAGCCTTCTTGATAACAAGAGCCTTCTTCATGTACAAAAGTGAACATTCTTGTATAGGATACTTGACAGTGTGCTTTCTTTTTCATTTCTTTAAGTGAAGTTATGTTTCTGTGATTTCATTTGATGCAAGAGTTATTTAGATATGTGTTGTTTTAATTGTGGATTTGTCTTTTTCTTTTTTCAGTTTTAACCATGTATTTTGAAGCTCTGTTTTTAGAGAAGAATACACATTTAGAACTGTTGGGTCTGCATGGAGAATAGATCCCCTTATTATTATGTAATTTTCCTGTTTGTCCCTGGTAATATTACACAAAGTATACTTCATCTGATATTAATATAGGTACTCCAACTTTCTTGTTCATGCTTGTATGATGTTATATTTGTTTCCGTATCCTTTTACATTTGAGTTTTATATGTGTGATATTAATATAGCTAGCTATTCCAGCTTCCTTGAAGTTCATGTTTGCGTGATACATCTTTGTTTTCCCCCACCCTTTTGCCTTTAAGTTATATGTCTTTATACTTAAAAATTTTTTGTAGAGAGCATTTAGGTGGGTCCTGCTTTAAAAACTTTTTTCATATCCAATCTAGCATTCTCTGTTTTTTATTTGGTATGGTTAGACCATTCGTATTTAATATATATTGATATGGCTGGAATAAAATATTTAAATCTTTTTTTTTAATATTTGTTTCTTCTGTTTAGCTTTTGTTTATTTCCAATTGTTTTTTATATATCAAATCTTTTTTAGGATTTTTTAAATTTCCATGTCCCTTTTAAAAATATTTTTAGTGATAGCCCTGTATTAAATTTTGTTAGTCTTTTTTTGTCTGTACTTAAGTTCAGGTACTTTAAGCATGTCTTCAGATTTCCTAATCTTGCATTCTTATCTGATTAATTCCATCCAATTAAATATTCATTTTATATGTTCTTTATTTCTTGATGTTTTATCTGGTTCTTTGTTATATACCGCTTCTTTCCTCATTATGTTGATGATATCTTTGGCAGCATTGAGCATACTTAAAATAGCTTATTAACTAGACTGCTAATCCCATTATCTCTGCCATTTCTGCATTTTCAACTGGCTGAATTTTCTCCTAGTTATGTTACTTTTTCCTGCTCCATATCATACCTAGTAATTTTTTATTGAATGCTCAGTGTTATGAAGTTGTATTGTTGAGTGCCAGGTTTTGTTGTATTCCTGTTAGTAGTATTGTAGTTTATCTGTCAGAAGTGAAGTTACATTTGAATCAACTTTATCCTTCTGTGGCTTGCATCTAACTTTTATAGGATGGATATAGAGTAGTCTTTTGGGAGAGTTAGCACCATTACCAAGGTTTAAATCATCTGGAGTATCCACTGAATGCTGTAGATACTCAACAAGAACTCTAACTTTGGTATGGGGTCTGACAACTGTGTGAGCATTGGGAAGTCTTCAATATAGAGCTCTCAGTCACTTTTTGCCTAGCCTTGGGACATTTTAAATCTATGCATGTGTGGCTTTTTCCAAAACAGACTTGTGGATCCCTATACAGGTATCTAGAACTCTTTCTTCATCAAGCTCCTTGTAGTCTGTCTTGCAAATTCTAGCTCTCAGACTTCCTGAATTCTGATTTCCTTCCCCTCAACTCAGTGAGACCACCATTGTCTTGGCATCATCTTCTTTGCACTGAGATCCAGAAAGCCTGTACTGACGTGTGGAAAGTACCTCCAGGTAGAAAGTTGAGGCAAATGTCTGGCTTACCTAATTTGTATTCCTTCTTTGGCATTACCATTCAGCACTGCTCATGGCCTAATATCCCATGCAGTTACCTCAATATATATTCTAAATATATTTTTCTGATTGTTTACAGCAGGAATATAGGTCTGGTTCCAGTTTTTCCATCATGACTGGAAGTGGAAGTCTTGGTCTACCATTTTGTTTTCAAAACTTTTCTTCACCCAGAATTATCCCAAAATACCTAATCTATAACTGCCAAGAGAGCCCATTAATATTGTTTGAAATTTTTAAATAAACTTGTTAGTGTACAGTTTAATTGAGTCACTAATAAAAATTAAACTTCTCTACAGTATTCTCCTTTTGTATAATAGTCTAGTGCCTATTACAGTTAAGCCAAAAAATAAGAAGCTGAATGTACTGCTTACTGATTGTTACATTTCTTATTTTTTAGACCTAAAGATTGTCTTCGGTCTATTATGAGGAGAGTGAACCATAAAGATCCTCATGTTGCTATGCAAGCTCTGACTGTGAGTGATTTCATTTAGGTTCTACCACAAAATTGTCTGCTGAAATTGAGCCCTTTTAACTTTCGGTTTTGTGCTTTTAGCTTCTAGGAGCATGTGTATCAAACTGTGGCAAAATTTTTCATTTAGAAGTATGTTCAAGAGATTTTGCTAGTGAAGTAAGCAATGTATTAAACAAGGTAAGGAACATTATTTTCAGAAATGAATTAAGACAGTCTTCTTGTATTTTATTGTTCAGTTCTTTACACTTCAAATCACAAAGGACTACTAGTCTGTGCTTTAAAAAAAAAAAACCCTTCCTAGGCTATGTCTATCTATTATATAAGTAAATGTTGTATTTTGCTGAAGAGACTGCAAATGTTTAACTTTGAGAGCTGGTTTTTTTACAAGCCAAATTAGAGTACATACAAGCTTTTCTTCAGCATTCCTTTCATTTGATACAAAAATATGTGATTTCTCTATTTGATTAAATAATGCCAGTCCATTTTAGGCACAGTTTTTGTAATGATTTTTGTAGGCACAGAGGTATTTCCCATTGAAGAATTATTCAGAAATAATGCCAAAATGTGGCATTGTTAAGATTTCATCTTGATATGAATGAATAAGGACACTACCTAACCATCACAAGATTTTAATACTGTACTTATTATCTGCTTAACTGAATGTAGAATTCAAATCCTGTAATTTAAGAAATTTAAAACAAATTAAATTATGAAATAGCATGTGAGTTTTCTCAGTAAGAATTAATGCAGTCTGTTCTAAAGGGAATCATGTCTGGCTTTTTTGGGGGGGAGTGGTATTATATATCAAGAAAACAAAGTGTTGAAAGGGAAACTGCCTCATGTTCAGTGGGAAAAATAAGTATTTCCAGGTTTTAGTAGAAAACAGTACAGAAATGAGATAAGAATTTAAAATTCTGTAGTTCTTTTCAAACATGATTATGTGATAACTGTTTTTCTGTTCTTCTTTATTCTGTTATATTTAGTTATTTCTTACTTAATAACCATTCTTTTAATGTTCCTTAAGTCCATCAAAATGTACAACTATTTATGAAGGGATTCTAATAATCGTAAGCTTGTATTTAGTTGGCGTGAGCAGCTATTATGAAAAGTAAACAGCTGCATATTGGAGAAAGGACTTCTCTTTTTTTTCAAATGTTTTACAGTTTACATATCGGTTTTGTGCTTAAGGGGGACATGTTATTTTGAAGAATTAAGTTTCCAGGAATATTGACATGCAGTGGACCTCAAACCAGGCCTCAGATAGTTAAACAGCTTGAGGAAAACACAGTCATGCACATTAAAAGTCAGGTATTAGGAATAAAGGAACTGTACCATTTATTCTCTTCCACCTTATTTTTATTGGTTTGCAAAAACCAAAGTAAAAAAAAAAATGCTTTGCTTTCCTGATCTACAGAGATTGCTTAATTGCAGAATGCTCTGGAAGGTGTCTTTATGACCTCCAAAATAAGTTATTACATATTTAATCTGTTTGAATTTGCTGTGAGGTATACATGATGGTATCTCCCATTGTTATTTTCATAGTGTAAAAATAAAATTAGTGTATTTCTAATAACCAGCTGTATTATGTATCATCTATAGCTAGGGGTAATACGTAATTCAAAAAGAGATCTGTAACACTTTATAATTTTTATATATAACGTATCTGTATTAAATCATTAGCCAGAAAATAAGCACTTTTTTTAGTTAAATTTTTTCTCTATATTTTAGGGTCATCCTAAGGTGTGTGAAAAATTAAAAGCTCTGATGGTTGAATGGACAGATGAATTTAAAAATGATCCACAGCTTAGTCTGATATCAGCAATGATTAAGAACCTTAAGGAGCAAGGAGTTACATTTCCAGCTATTGGCTCTCAGGTATTTTGTATGGTTGTGTGTGTGCTACAGTTTGTTTCTCTAAAGTAGCCATGTTTATTTGAATTTTTCTTTTTTTCCTCTAAATGCAGGTAGTTTTTACTACTCCAGAGGAATTTTGTTAATAATTTTGCATTCAGATGTGCCAAAAAATGTAGAGGAATATTGATGTGTTCCAGCTTCTTTTCCACCATATCTTCTTTGTAATGAATTGGTTTAACATTTTGCATTAAAAATTTGTTTTATAGTTTTTATAATACAAAATTGCTTTATTTATATCAAGTAATACCGGCAGTCTTATTCAGCTGTCTTACTGCTGTAATTCTATCAAAGAATGACAGCTCAAAAATCAGGATATTCTTAAAGCTAAACGGTGAGTTTAGAGTTTCTTTTGTGAAATTATGAATACTTATATTACAAAGGAAATATGAGAGCATCAGTGGAAAGAAAAGCACACAATGCATTTCTCCCCTTAATAGGAGCTGAGCAGTGCGTAAGTCTTCTTCCTCACTCCTAATAAATAAGATTGATTGAAAGGCTTAGCTTCCCCCCACCCCAAAATTATTTATGTAATTGATGTCATATAGAAAAAAATGAAAGGTATCTTTTTTTCTTTTTCTATTCTGGGTAACCATCCTTTATGCCCAGCTAATCGAGGGGACTTAAAATGTGTGGTAATTTGTACTGTACTGTCTTTCCCCACTGTGTGGATGAGGGTACAATATAAATATAATGAGTAATGTGAAAGCATGAGCAGAGCTGTGGAGGCTTCAGTTCACGGTTGTGACCAGTTCAGGGAATCATGAAGTGATTCATCCAGACTTACCTAGATTTTCCTCCCAAGGCACTTCTAGTTTATCTGAATATTCCTGAGATGTGGAGTTCTAGAAATATATTCAGGAGATGAAGGTAGGATAGGTATTTTTCTTCATTCTTGAAAAAAAATTGGTTTATGAATAGTTCTACAATGATAAATTATGTCTTTGAGAAGTATTCATTCATAAATGATGGCTGGCCTTTAATACTCTTAGAATAATTAAGGAATAATTTTGTGCAGATTTATCCATGATATTTAGAAGTTCCTTGACAACAACAGCAATGTTTAATTTTCAAAGAGTAAACTCACTACAGAGAACCAAAGAGTGTAGATGCTTAGTGAAATTGCAGTTTCTATACTGTGAACCTATTCTAGAGCTTGTTACTTAAAATGTGGTTTGTTTCCCATCATCATCATTACCACCAGCTGGAAACCTAGGTAGAAATGCAGCATCTCAGGTTCCATTCCAGACCTATTGATTCATTATCTCCATTTTTACAAGCTTCCTGGTTAATTCTTTATGCTCGTTAAAGTTTGAGAAGAACTGCTGTTGAGTACAGCCATCAGTACTAGTAAAAACTGCATTTCAGTGCACGAGGGGACTTGTTCTAATAAGTGAAGGAAGAAGAAGAGTGATCTGTGTGATAAGCTTTATTTGGTTAACCTAGAATCTCAGATAGTTGTGGGAACAACTTACAGGAATTCTCTAATATGACCCCCTCATTTTACAGATGAGGAAACTGAGACCCAGAAGGGTTAAGTGACTTGCCCAGGGCCACAGCTCTTAGTTGACAGAGCTGGATTCTCAATCCAGTGTTCTTTCCACTACACGATCCTGCCTTCCGTTTGATATAGAGGTTAGTGGATATGTGTTTGTCCGGACTGGTTTCAAAGGACAAGAGTGGAGTGAACACTGGCAAGAGCATTTACTTACTGACTGGCATAGAAATTTGGTTACTGTCCTGTTCAAAAGATTCAGGACATAGATCAGCAGTAGTAAAATTAATAGTTACTTTCCTTTTTATCAAGATGTTATAAAATAAAGGTAATTTTGTGTTAGTTGCTATTTTCCAGCCCGAAGAAATATTTTAAATTCATATAAAGTAAATATGAGGTAGAATGACAGTTTTTTATACTGGTTTCTGAAAAGCTTATTATCAAAAGCTCTGTTTGCAAAGAGCGTCATGTTTAATGAAAAATGTATCATCTAGGATCAATTGCACAAGTTCATCTAGATTTTAAAGCCACTTAGTTAAGTCATTACCACATTTTACTCTAAGTAAGTCTTTGTTAGCGTACTTAACAAAAGCCTGGAAAATATGAAGATTATTTTTTATTTTTTTATTAAAGTGTCGTTAATATACAATCTTATGTTCATTTCAGATGAACAGCACAGTGGTTCAACAGTCCGCATGATCAACTTACATTGTGATTGCGAATTATTGTGCCCCTTTATCCCCCTTTCCCCCACCCCGACCCAACCCTTCCCCCTTGATAACCATTAGTCACTTCTCAGTGTCTGAGTCTACTGCTGTTTTGTTCCTTCTGTTTTGCTTTGTTTTTATATTCCACAAATAAGTGAAATCATACAGTATTTGTCTTTCTATACCCTACTATTTCGCTGAGCATAATACCCTCTACATCCATTCATGTGTTACAAATGGCAGGATTTCTTTTTCTTTTTATGGCTGAATAATATTCCATTGTGTCTGTGTACCACGTTTTCTTTGTCCATTCATCTATTGATGGACACATAGGTTGCTTCCATATGTGGACTGTTGTAGATGGTGTAATGGTAAACACAGGGGTGCATATGTCTTTTCAATCAGGAATTTCGTTATTTCAGGTAGATTCCTAGGAATGGATTACTGGGTCAAATGTTATTTCTATTTTTGGTTTTTAAGGAACCTCCATACTGCCTTCCACAACATCTCCTGGTGATTTTAATTATAATTTCCCTGATGATTAGCAATGTGGAGCATCTTTTCATGTGCCTGTTGGCCATTTGCATTTTTTCTTTGCAGAAGTGTCTGTTTAGGTCTTCCACCCATTTTTTGATTGGGTTATTTGTTTTTTGGGTGTTGTGACATATGAGTTCTTTGCATATTTTGGATCTTAACCCCTTAATCAGATGAGTCACTTAGAAACATATTCTCCCATCCTTTAGGATAACTTTTTTGTTCTGCTGATGGTGTCCTTTGCTGTACAGAAGCTTTTTAGTTTGCTGTAGTCCCATTTGTTCATTTTTTATTTTTCCCTTGTGTAAGGAGATGTGTTCAGGAAAAAAATCACTCATGCTTATATTCAAGAGTTTTTTGCCTGTGTTTTCTTCTAATAGTTTTATGGTTTCATTATTTACATTCAGGTCTATGATCCATTTTGAGTTTACTTTTGTGTATGGAGTTGACAATAATCCAGTTTCATTCTCTTACATATAGCTGTCCAATTTTCCCAACACCAGTTGTTGAAGGGGCTATCTTTTCCATGTTGTACATCCATAGCTCCTTTATTGTGTATTAATTGATCATCAATGTGTGAATTTATATCTGGGCTCTCTATTCTGTTCCATTGATCTGTGGGTCTGTTCTTGTGCAGGTACCAAATTATTTTGATTACTGTGGCTTTGTAGTAGAGTTTGAAGTCAAGGAGCATAATCCCCTCAGCTTTGTTCCTCTTTCTGAGGATTGCTTTGGCTATTTGGGGTCTTTTGTGGTTCCGTATGAATTTTAGAACTATTTGTTCTAGTTTGTTGAACAATGCTGTTGGTATTTTGATAGGGATTGCATTGAATATGTAAATTGCTTTGGGCAGGATGGCCATTTTGACAATATTAATTCTTCCTACTCATGAACATGGGATGTATTTCCATTTATTGGTGTCTTCTTTAATTTCTCTCATGAGTGTCTTGTAGTTTTTAGAGTATAGATCTTTCACTTCCTTGGTTAGGTTTATTCTTAGGTATTTTATTTTTTTGATGGATATGTAAGTGGAGTTGTTTTCCTGATTTCTCTTTCTGCTAGTTCATCAGTAGTATATAGGAATGCAGATAGATTTCTGTGTATTAATTTTGTATCCTGTAACTTTGCTGAATTCATGTATATGTTCTAGTAGCTTTTTGATGGATTCTTTTTAGGGTTTTCTATATATAATGTCATGTCATCTGCAAAGAGTGATTGTTTAACTTCTTCCTTACCAATTTGGATGCCTTTTATCTCTTTGTTTTCATCTGATTGCTGTGTCTAGGACCTCTAGGACTATGTTGGATAAAAGTGGTGAGCATGGATATCCTTGTCTTGTTCCCCGTCTTAAAGGAAGAGCTTTCAGCTTTTCGCTATTAAGTGTGATGTTAGCTGTGAGTTTGTCATATATGGCCTTTATTATGTTGAGGTACTTACCCTCTATACCCATTTTGATGAGAGTTTTTATCATGAATGGATGTTGAATTTTGTCACATGCTTTTTCAGCATCTATTTTGATGATCATGTTGTTTTTAATCCTTGTTTTTGTTAATGTGATGCATGATTTAGAATATTGTTTTTGTTAATGTGATGCATGTTTTAGAATATTATACCATCCTTTCATCTCTGGAATAAATCCCACTTGGTCATGACGGATGATCTGTTTGATGTGTTTTTGAATTTGGCTTGCTAATATTTTGTTGAGGATTTTTGCATCTTTGTTCTTCCTGGATATTGGTTTATAATTTTTTTTTTTTGTGGTGTCTTTGTCTGATCTTGGTAGTAGAGTGATACTGGCCTCATAGAATGAGGTTGGAAGTATTCCCTCCTCTTCTAATTTTTGGAATACTTTAAGAAGGTTGGGTATCAGTTCTTCTTTAAATGTTTGGTAGAATTTGACTGTGAAGCCATCTGTATGTACCTGGAGTTTTGTTTTTGGGGAGTTTTTTTATTACCAGTTTGATTTCATTGCTGGTAATTGGTCTGTTCAGGTTTACTGTTTCTTCCTGTGTCAGTCTTGGGAGGTTATATTTTTCCAGGAAGTTGTCCATTTCTGCTAGGTTGTCCAATTTATTGACATATAATTTTTCATAGTATTTTCTAATAATTCTTTGTATTTCTGTGGTATCCATTGTGATTATTTCTTCTTCATTTTTTGATTCTGTTTATGTGTGTACATTCTCTTTTTTTCTTGATAAGTCTGGCTAGAGGTTTATCTATTTTGTTTATTTTCTCAAAAGAATCATCTCCTGGTTTCACTGATTTCATTTTCCTGTTGTTTTATTCTCTACTTTATTTATTTATTCTCTGATCTTTATTATATCCCTCCTTCTAACTTTGGGATTCATTTGTATTTTTCTAGTTTCTTTAATTTTGATTTTAGACTGTTTATTTGGGATTGTTCTTGTTTCTTGAGGTAAGCTTTTATTGCTATGTACTTTCCTCTTAGAATTGACTTTGCTGCCTTCCACAGATTTTGGGCTGTTGTGTTTTTGTTTTCATTTGTCTATATGTATTATTTTATTTTTGTTTTAATGTGTTCATTGATCCATTGATTATTTAGAAGCATGTTGCTTAGCCTCCATGTGTTTGTAGGCTTTTTTGTTTTCTCTGTGTAATTTATTTCTAGTTTCAAATTATTGTGGTCTGAGAAGCTGCTTGATACAATTTCAGTCTTTTTTAATTTATTGATTTGTGGCCTAGTATGTGATCTATTCTGGAAAATATTCCATGTACATTTGAGAAGAATGTGTGTCCTGCTGCATTTGGGTGGAATGTTCTGTAGATATCTGTTAAGTCCATTCGATCTAATATATTGTTCAGTGCCTCTGTTTCCTTACTTATTTTCTGTCTGGTTGATCTGTCTACTGATATGAGTGGTGTATTAAAGCCTCCTAAAATAAATGTGTTGCAGTCTGTTTCCCCCTTTAATTCTGTTAGTATTTGTTTTACATATTTAGGTCCTCCTATGTTGGGTGCATAGATATTTATAATGATTATATCCTCTTGTTGGACTGATCCCTTTATCATTATGTAATGTCCTTTTTCTCTTATTACTTTTTTTGTTTTGAAATCAATTTTGTCTGATACAAGTACTTCTAATCCTGCTTTTTTCTCCCTATTATTTGCATAGAATATCTTATTCCATCCTTTCACTTTTAGTCTGTGTATGTCTTTGGGTCTGAAATGAATCTCTTGTAGGCAGCATGTAGATGGGTCTTGTTTCCTTATTCATTTTGCTGCTTTTTGTCTTTTGATTGGTGCAACATTTCAGGTGATTATTAATAGATACATACCTCTTGCCATTTTATTAATTGTCTTCTGGCTGTTTCTTACAGGTTCTCTCTGTTCCTTTCTTTCTCTCTTACACTTTTCTCTTGTTATTGATGGTTTTCTTTAGTACTGTAATTGGATTTCTTTCTTTTTAAAAAAAATTATTTTTATTTGTGTGTATTTAATGTAAGCTTTACTTTGGTGGTTTACAAAAGTTCAAGTGTAGCTTCCTTACTATATAATAGTCTCTCTTAAATTGCTGATTAGTCTATTTCAAACACAATCTAAGAGTACTTTTTTCCTTCTTCCTCCTCCACCTTTTTCATATTAGATATCATAATCTGCATTTTTGGTGTATCCCTTGACTGATTTTGCGTATAGCTGATTTTGCTCTTTTGTTTTGTTTTAATTTCGTACTTGCTTGGCAATTAGTTGTTCTATTACCTTTAGTGTGGGTTTATTGTCACTAGTGAAAGCTAGTTAGCCTTTGAGTCATTTCCATCTATAGCACTGTCTTTAAAATATCCTGTAAGGCTGGCTTAGTGGTAGTGTATTCCTTCAATTTTGTTTATGTGGAAATCGTTTAATACCTGCTTCAAATTTAAATGGTAATCTTGCTGGGTAGAGGATTCTTGATTGAAGGGCCTTCTGTTTCAGTACATTAAGTATATCATGCCACTCTGCTGGCCTGCAAAATTTGTGTTGAGAAGTCTCCTGATAGCCTGATGGGATTTCCTTTATAAATCATCTTTTTTCTCTCTGCAGCTGCTTTCAGCACTCTCTCTTTATCCTTGATCTTTGCCATTTTATTATTATATGTCTTGGTGTTTTCTTCCTAGGTGTGGGTAAAATTGTAATATTTCCAGAATATCTCGCCTGGTTTTAGTATATTTGCATATTAACAGGAGCTCAAGGGTGGAGAGAAGTATGGCTTTAGTGGGTTTGCATTATTCCTGAGGGGTGGAGAGAAGTTAATATCCATATCAATGGGTAATTAGCTGGGGCAACTGAGGATCTTACCTGTACCTGAGAGGAGAGAGGGAGGCCGGTTTTGCTGCTGCTGGAGCAGGAGAGAGAGATGGGCCAGACTTCAGTTTGTAAGAATAAACAGATTTTAAACTTTATTTCTCCCTTTGACTGATTTTGGTTTTTAGAGGTATTTTGGCCTGTGATTTCCTCTCCCTGGACTTACACTAGGGTTATTTTTGTTAGGGGATCTCTGTGCTTCCATGACCTATTTCCTTTCCCCAGATTGGGGAAGTTTTCAACAATTATTTCCTTAAAGAGACTTTCTAACCCTTTGTCTTTCCCTTCTCCTTCTGGTACCTCTATTTATGCAAGTATTGTTTCGTTTGGATTGGTCACATAGCTCTTTTACCATTATTTCATTCCTAGAGATCCTCTCTTCTCTGTGTTCTTCAGCTTCTTTGTCTTCCCAATTTCTGATTTCTATCTTTTCACCATCTCCTCTATCTCCTCTACTAATCTAGTCTTAAATCCCTCCATTGTATGTTTCATTTCAGATACTGTATTCTTCAGCTCTTATTGGCTCTTTTTCAGGTCTTCTGTCTCTTTGTTGAAGTCCTCCCTGAGGTTTGAATACTTTTTTTGTAAATCCATGAGCATGTTTATGACTTTTACTTTGATATATTTATCAAGAAGATTGGTGATCTGTTTCATTTAACCGTCTTTCTGGGATTCTGTCCTGTAGGTTTGTTATATCCTCTGCCTACTCATTTTGTCAGAGTTTCTGTGTTTCTTTCTTTGTATTAAATATCTCTGCTATGTTTCCTGGCCTATGGAGTAACAGTTTTATGAAGAAGATGTCTTATGGTGTTTAGAAGCTCAAGATTCTTTACTCTCTAGGATCTGGTTCTATTTCTTGGGTCCCCAGTTGTTGACATGCAGTGGGTGGAACATCTTTCTGTCTGTTTTGGCAGTTTGCTTCAGCCACTGCCTTTGTTATCAGCTCAAGAGTCTCTCCTGAGCTCACTGTGGGCAGAGCCTCCATCTGCCTGGCCTACAGAAATGGCAGGGCTGCAGGGATGGTGGGGTGGGCAGGGTGAAGTGCAGCTCTGCCCAGGCTGGTCATGCAGCACCATGATTGTACACCCACAGGGAGAAAGGAGCTCTTGGGGCTGGCTTGTGCAGGCACCTCTCAAGTTGGGCTGAAATGGAGCCAAGGAAGCTAGGAGAGTCTCCCTTTGCCTGCCAGACAGCAAAGTCTGATGCTGCTGCTGGACCAAGTGGGTTTTCTACCAGCAGTACATGCAGGGTGGAGCCTTGGGGCTGCATTGCCAGCAAGGGAGATGGAGTGTGGGGCTCCTGAGAGTTTCCAATCTTTTGGTCCAAGGAACGGCTGGGGAGGTATCCTCCACCTGCCCTTTCTCCTGAGGAAAGAGCTCCATCCAGCCCTCACCTCTCTGGTACCCCTCCTGCTGCTGGCAAGTCTTTCAAACTGCTGCCTCTGTTTTGAGTCTCAGGGCTGACAACGGAGCATGCCTGTCCTCCACAGTGGCTGGAGTCTTAGCTTCCCAGAGTGTTCCACCTGTCCCTGGTGTCCAGCCCAGCTAATCATCAGAACCCAATGTAATTGGTTTGTTCTCCCAGAGCATATCTCCAGGGCCAGGTGTGCAGTGTTCTTGGGCTCCTATCCACTCCCTGATCCATTCTTCTGTTTCCCACCTGTTGGCTGGGTTGGAGGGAGAGCTTGGGTCCCATTCTATCTTGGTTCTTTCACTTTACCCTTTTCTGTGTGGTCTTCTCTTCTTCCTCAGGTGTAAGTAGTCTGTTTTGCAGTCTTCAGGTCATTTTCAGGTTTAGTTGTATTTGCTGTATTTACTTTTATGAGTTTTTGGGAGGAGGTTTCTGCCTTGCCTTCCTATTCTGCCATCTTTTTCCACACATCAAAGATTATTTTAATGTATATTTTTTCATCCAAGTACTGAAGAAAATAATATAAAAATTTAAGAAAATTCATACTTTTGTCACCTAACTCAGGTTGTTGCAGTTGTTTTAGTACTCATTTTTGTATGTGTGTGAATTATTTGCCATTTATTCTCTTGGTATCATGTAAGACTACTTAGAAAGCTTGTTATATCAGTGTTGACACACCTTTCAGCACTAACTTTTGACATAAGATATGCTCTCCCTGCTGCTGCATTTGACATTAAGAAGAAAAGTATCATTGCCATTTGTAGAACCTGATGATAGAAGAGAATTTTGAAGAGTGTGTAGTTCAGGAATGTACATCTTACTGTAGCTTGTTTCTGCCCTTCCTTCATTTTTTTATTGAAGAATAGTTGAGATAAGATTATGTTATATTAGTTTTAGGTATATAGCATAGTGATTTGATATTTATATACATGACAAAATGGCCACCACAAAGGTCTATTTACTGTCTATCACAATACAAAGTTGTGACAATACTGATTATATTCTCTGTATTGTACATCACATCACTGTGTCTTATTTATTTTATAACTGGAAGATTGTACCTCTTAATCCCCTTCATCTACCAATGAAAAAGAATAGGTATGTCTACTCAGGTGCTCTGCCCAATTGTCCAATTTTTAATTGAATTTTTTTTTTTGCTATTAAGTCCATCAAGTCTCATGTGTTGTTTAAGGCTAATGTTTATTTACTAGGTTTTTGAGGTCCCTCTATGGTATTTTCCATTGCAGCTGCACCAATTTACATTCCTAGTAAAAGTACACAAGGGTACTCCTTTCTCCTCATCTTTGCCAACACTTTTATTTTTTGTCTTGTTGATACAAGCCATTCTGACAGGTGTGTGTTTATATTTTTATGGTTTTGATTCACATTACCACGATGATTAGTGATACATAATATTGGGCATCTTTTCATGAGCCTGTTGTACATCTGTATTGTCTTCTTTAGTTCATTTATGTTAAAGTAATTATTGATAGGTATGTATTTATTGCCATTTTGTTCATTATTTTGTTGTTTTTTATAGTTCTTCTCTGTTCCTTTCTTCTTCTCTTCTCTCCCCTTGTGAATAGATGACTTTTAGTGTTATGTTTGGATTCTTTTATCCTTGTTTTTTGTGTGTCTCCTGTAAGTTTTTGGTGTGTGAATACCATGAGGTTCATATATAACAACCTATGTATATAGCAGTCTCCTTTAAGTTGGTTGCTTAAGTTCAAATGCATTCTAAAAGGACTAACTACAGTTTTACTTCCCCTGTCCTTCATATTTTATGTTTTTTATCTTTTTTTGTGTATCCCTAATTATGGCAGATATAGCTAATTTTACTGCTCTTGTCTTTTAACCTTCATGCTAGCTTTATAAGTACTATATGTTTGCCTTTACCAGTGAATTTTTTTTTTGGTCCTGTATTTTGTTATTTCTAGTTATGGCCTTTTCTTTTCCACTTAATCCCTTTATTATTTCTTGTACAGACAGTTTAGTGGTGATGATCGCATTTAGCTTTTATCTGGGGAACGAACTCTTGATCTCCCCTTCAATTCTGGATAACCTTGCTGGATAGAGTATATGTGGTTGTAGGTTTTTTTCCTTTTAATACTTTGAATATATTGTCTCTACTTCCTTCTTAACCAGTAGAGATTCTTTCTTCACAGACCATAAAAGATCAATATGTCTGGTTTGTGAAATTCTCCATATTGTGAAAAAAAATTCATGTATAATGAAAAACTGCCTCTGATGAAACATATCAATTTTCAGATGTGATTGATAATTAAAACATTATCTGAAGATGATTACAACTAGTGATGGATCAGAATTGAGAATGCTTAAAGTTGTACTCAGTGAACTACAAAGAGCTTTTTTCTAATCAGCTTTTCTAAATATAAATACCATGCTCATTTGCTTGAAATTACAGAATATAATGAGTGAAGAATATAGAAATGTATTTTACTATAATGTTGAATATTTTGCCTTTTATTACTCAACAATCTCATGGATTATTTGTAATTAATATTTAGGCACATACACCTTCAAGGCATATGAAGTCAGACATGTAAGCAGATAATTTTAATAGAAGCTGAGATTTACTGTCTGTCACTTTGTGTAAGGCACTATTCTAGATGTTGTACATGTGGTAATTTGAATATTTTTTAGAATTTCAGTTTTTATTTACTGGTTATTCTGGAATTTATAATATACTTGTAAATTTTCACAGTGTATTTTGAGTTAGTGTTCATGTAAAATGTAGAAACCTAGCAACTGTACAGGGTTTACTTACTCCCCATTTCAGCATCCTTTATGCTATAGTTATCATATGTATGACATACATTGACTCTACATATATTACAAATCTAAGGAAATAATGTTCTACTTCTGAATGGGTCCCCCACCCCTACCCCACCCCAACCGTTCCACCTGATTTTGGAGGCTGCATGTTAATTTAATCCTCTCAATCGTCTATGGTATGTAGGTGCTGTTAACTAGCCTCGATTTGTAGATGAACTTAAGGCACAAAAAGGTCAACATACCAAGCCCATACTTTAGAAAGTGGTGGATCTGGGATTTGAATCCATGTTTGCCTGATGCCACAATTTGCATTTTTAACTAACCAGATTCCATATTATAGTACCTTGTAGAAGTGTTATTAACAGAACACAGAAGAGGGGATCCTTATTGAGCAAGTATTATTTTAGCTGTTTACTGACCGGTGAATTGAAACTCAGTCAGAAAAATGTGGATAGAATAAAAGGAGCCAGAGAAGATATTATAAGTAGAAGCAAGTGTGTGTTAGAGGTGTTGAAGTGCCACTAGATATTTGTATATGCTGCAGTTTCCAGTAAGTGACAGAATGGTTGATGGTGAGGCTAGAGTCTGATTTGTCTTGATAGCCATGCAAACCTCAGAGGCCATTGAGGCTTAAAAGCTTGTAATTGTATTAAGAGTGAATCAATTTATGTACATATTTACTTGTATACAACCTTGTCTACAAAATATGCTTAAGATAGGAATATATTGTCAGAATTAAGTACTTCTGTTTGATTTACAAATAGTATTTTATGAGCACATATATTGTTATATATAAATTGGGGTTCCTAAAGGTAACAGCCTGATTTTTAACCTGAAAGGAAGCAATAAAATGTAACTCTTCAATACATAACTTTAAATTTTCAAAAACTTTGTTTTTAAAATACCATCTCCTTCCCTTGCTTATCCACTTTTTTGATTTTAGAATTTTCTAAAAATTTAAAAATCTTCCTTTAGTTACTTTCTTCTCTGTTTTGCCTACTGTCTGCTTTTAGTTTATCATCTCTTCACAGATCTGGAAGGGTGTGATTAGGCTATAATCCCTTCATCCAATTGTCTCAGTTTGTTTTCTCTAATTCTAACTCTTCTTTTTAAAATGGAGGCTGCTCCAGTTTGTAATTTTTTCTTCTTCAGAAGTCTATGGTAGATTGATGAGTAGGGTCTTGCAAGTTCTCAGATTAGGTGGGAGAAGGAAAATTTGAGAACAACCTTCAAATACTGTGTTCTTTTTTTGTGTTAGGCTGCAGAACAAGCGAAAGCAAGCCCAGCTCTGGTAGCGAAAGATCCTGGTACTGTGGCTAACAAAAAAGAAGAAGAAGATTTAGCAAAAGGTATGTTTTTAAGTCTCTGATAATGGGAAGAAATTGGGTCTCTTGCTTAATATTTTTTTCCCAGAGATTTTTAAAAATGAAAGAAATAAGACTTTACAGCTAAAACTCACATCTATTTGTTCTCTCTTCAATATCACTTCTTTCTTCTTCTGAGACAACTACTATTATATGTGTCCTTTCGGCCTGTATTTATAAAATTTTTATAAATTGTATATCCATAAACAAAACCAAATACTTTTTTATGTCCAATAAATTCTTTTCCGTAACTAGTATACCCTAATTACCATCTATAGTAAAACAATATGTTTTTTGTGTGTGTGTGGCAATATGCTTGAGATCTATCCATGAGACATAAATATCAAGTACCTTTTGTTTTAACTGCTGCATAATATTCCAGTGTGTGAGCAAAGATGTAGTATAATTTATCCACATACTGATGGACATTTGAGTTTTCTGACCTTTTTTTACTATAGGAAGTGCGTATTGAGTGCCCCCATACCTTTTCTTTTCTTTTTTATTTAATTAAAAACATTTTTATTTAAAAAATAATTTCAAACTTACAAAACAGTTGCAAGAATACAGTTAACTCTTTTTTATTTTACATTTTTTAAATTAAGGTATTATTGATATACACTCTTATGAAAGTTTCACATGAAAAAACAATGTGGTTACTACATTTACCCATATTATCATACCCCCACCCATACCCCAATGTAGTCACTGTCCATCAGTGTAGTAACATGCCACAGATTCACTGTTTGCCTTCTCTGTGCTACACTGTTTTCCGCATGATTCCCCACACCACGTGTACTAAACATAATACCCTTCAATCCCCTTTGCTCACCCTCCGCACCCACCCTCCCAAACCCCTCCCGTTTGGTAACCACTAGTTCCTTCTTGGAGTCTCTCAGTTTGCTGCCATTTTGTTCCTTCAGTTTTGCTTCGTTGTTATACTCCACAAACGAGGGAAATCATTTGGCACTTTTCTTTCTCTGCCTGGCTTATTTCACTGAGCATAATATCCTCCAGCTCCATCCATGTTGTTGCAAATGGCAGGATTTGTTTCTTTCTTATGGCTAAATAATATTCCATTGGGTATATGTACCACCTCTTCTTATCCATTCATCTACTGATGGACACTTAGGTTGATCCATATCTTCTTAGCTATTGTAAAAAGTGCTGCAATAAACATACAGTTGAATATGTCTTTTTGAATCTGAGAAGTTGTATTCTTTGGATAAATTCCAAGGAGTGGCATTCCCAGATCAAATGGTATTTCTATTTTTAGTTTTTTGAGGAACTTCCATATTGCTTTCCACAATGGTTCAACTAGCTAACATCCCAACCAGCAGTGTAGGAGGGTTTCCCTGTCTGCATCCTCGCCAGCATTTGTTATTCTTAGTCTCTTGCATGCTGGCCATCCTTCCTGGTATGAGGTGATATCTCATTGTGGTTTTAATTTGCATTTCCCTGATGATTAGTGATGTGGAGCATATTTTCATGTGTCTGTTGACCATCTGAATTTCCTCTATGGAGAACTGTCTCTTCATATGCTCTGCTCATTTTTTAATTGGCTTATTTGCTTTTTGGGTGTTGAGGTGTGTAAGTTCTTTATATATTTTGGATGTTAACCCCTTGTCAGATATGTCATTCACAAATACATTCTCCCATACTGTAGGATGCCTTTTTGTTCTGTTGATGGGGTCCTTTGCTGACAGAAACTTTTTAGTTTGATGTAATTCCATGAGTTCATTTTTGCTTTTGTTTCCCTCGCTCGAGAAGATGCATTCAGGAAGAAGTTGCTTATGCTTATATTCAGAAGATTTTTGCCTATGTTGTTTTCTAAGAGTTTTATGGTTTCAAGACGTACATTCAGGTCCTTGATCCATTTCGAGTTTACTTTTGTATATGGGGTTAAACAATAATCCAGTTCCATTCTCTTGCATGTAGCTGTCCAGTTTTGCCAACACCAGCTGTTGAAGAGGCTGTCATTTCCTCATGGTATTTCAGTGGCTCCTTTATCATATATTAATTGACCATATATGCTTGGGTTTATATGAGGGCTTTCTAGTCTGTTCCATTGGTGTATGAGTTGATTCTTGTGCCAGTACCAAATTGTCTTGAGTACTGTGGCTTTGTAGTAGAGCTTGAAGTTGGGGAGCATAATCCCCCCAGCTTTATTCTTCCTTCTCAGGATTGCTTTGGCTATTCGGGGTCTTATGTGGTTCCATATGAATTTTAGAATGATTTTCTCTAGTTTGTTGAAGAATGCTGTTGCTATTTTGATAGGAATTCCATTGAATCTGTAGATTGCTTTAGGCAGGATGGCCATTTTGGCTATATTAATTCTTCCTAGCCAAGAGCATGGGTGTGTTTCCATTTATTGGTATCTTTAATTTCTCTCATGAGTGTCTTGTAGTTTTCAGAGTATAGGTCTTTCACTTCCTTGGTTAGATTTATTCCTAGGTATTTTATTCTTTTTGATGCAGTTGTGAATAGAATTATTTTCCTGATTTCTCTCTCTGCTAGTTCATTGTTAGTGTATAGGAATGCCACAGATTTCCGTGTATTAATTTTGTATCCTGCAACATTGCTGAATTCAGATATTAGATCTAGTAGTTTTAGAGTGGATTCTTCAGGGTTTTTTATGTACAATAGCATGTCATCTGCAAACAGGGACAGTTTAACTTCTTCCTTGCCAATCTGGATGCCTTTTATTTCTTTGTGTTGTTTGATTGCCGTGGCTAAGACCTCCAGTACGACGTTGAATAGAAGTGGGGAGAGTGGGCATCCTTGTCTTGTTCTCAGTCTTAAAGGAAAAGCTTTTAGCTTCTTGCTGTTAAGTGTAATGTTGGCTGTGTGTTTGTCATATATGACCTTTATTATGTTGAGATACTTGGCCTCTGTACCCATTTTGTTGATAATTTTTATCATGAATGAATGTTGAATTTTTTCAAATGCTTTTTCAGCATCTATGGAGATGATCATGTGATTTTTGTCCTTTTTTGTTCATGTAGTGGATGATGTTGATGGATTTTCTAATCTTGTACCATTCTTGGAATAAATCCTACTTGATCATGATGAATGATCTTTTTGATGTATTTTTGAATTTGGTTTGCTAATATTTTGTTGAATATTTTTGCATCTATGTTCATCAGGGATATTGGTCTGTAATTTTCTTTTTTTGTGGTGTCTTTGCCTGGTTTTGGTATTAGAGTGATGTTGGCCTCATAGAATGAGCTTGGGAGTATTCCGTCTTCTTCTACTCCTTGGAAAACTTTAAGGAGGATGGGTATTAGGTGTTCACTAAATGTTTGATAGAATTCAGCCGTGAAGCCATCTGGCCAGGCGTCTTGTTCTTAGGTAGGTTTTTGATTACCAGTTCAATTTCGTTGCTGGTAATTGGTCTGTTGAGATTTTTTGTTTCTTTCTGGGTCAGCCTTGGAAGGCTGTATTTTTCTAGAAAGTAGTCCATTTCTTCTAGGTTATCCAGTTTTTTAGCATATAATTTTTCATAGCATTCTCTTATAATTCTTTGTATTTCTGTGGTGTCCGTAGTGGTTTTTCCTTTCTCATTTCTCATTCTGTTTATGTGAGTGGACTCGCTTTTTTTCTTGATAAGTCTGGCTAGGGGTTTATCTATTTTGTTTATTTTCTCAAAGAACCAGCTATTGCTTTCATTGATTCTTTCTATTGTTTTTTTTTTAAATATAATTTATTTTATTATCATTTATTTACAATTACATGTGCAATATTACGATTATTAAACTACCCCTTCATCAGGTCCCCCCCACCAACCCCATTACAGTCACTGTCCATCAGCGTAGTGAGATGCTATAGAATCACTACTTGTCTTCTCTGAGTTGTACTGCCCTCCCCGTGCCCCCCCAACATTACATCTGCTAATCGTAATGCCCCTTTTTCCCTCTTATCCCTCCCTTCCCGCCCATTTTCCCCAGTCCCTTTCCCTTTGGTAACTATTAGTCCGTTCTTGGGTTCTGTGAGTCTGGTGCTGTTTTGTTCCTTCAGTTTTTTTCTTTGTTCTTATACTCCACATATGAGTGAAATCATTTGATACTTGTCTTTTCGGCTTGGCTTATTTCACTGAGCATAATACCCTCTAGCTCCATCCATGTTGTTGCAAATGGTAGGATTTGTTTTCTTCTTATGGCTGAATAATATTCCATTGTGTATATGTACCACATCTTCTTTATCCATTCATCTACTGATGGACACTTAGGTTGCTTCCATTTCTTGGCTATTGTAAATAGTGCTGCAATAAACATAGGGGTGCATCTGTCCTTTTCAAATTGGGCTGCTGCATTCTTAGGGTAAATTCCTAGGAGTGGAATTCCTGGGTCAAATGGTATTTCTATTTTGAGTTTTTTGAGGAACCTCCATACTGCTTTCCACAATGGTTGAACTAATTTGCAGTCCCACCAGCAGTGTAGGAGGGTTCCCTTTTCTCCACATCCTCGCCAACATTTGTTGTTGTTTGTGTTTTGGATGTTGGCCATCCTCACTGGTGTGAGGTGATATCTCATTGTGGTTTTAATCTGCATTTCTCTGATGATTAGCGATGTGGAGCATCTTTTCATGTGCCTGTTGGCCATCTGAATTTCTTCTTTGGAGAAGTGTCTATTCATGTCCTCTGCCCATTTCTTAATTGGATTATTTGCTTTCTGTTTGTTAAGGTGCATGAGTTCTTTATATATTTTGGATGTCAACCCTTATCAGATACGTTCATTTATGAATATATTCTCCCATACTGTAGGATGTCTTTTTGTTCTACTGATGGTGTCCTTTGCTGTACAGAAACTTTTCAGCTTGATATAGTCCCACTTGTTCATTTTTGCTTTTGTTTCCCTTGCCCGGGGAGATATGTTCATGAAGAAGTTGCTCATGTTTATGTCCAAGAGATTTTTGCCTATGTTTTTTTCTAAGAGTTTTATGGTTTCATGACTTACATTCAGGTCTTTGATCCACCTTGAGTTTACCTTTGTGTATGGGGCTAGACAGTAGTCCAGTTTCATTCTCTTACATGTAGCTGTCCAGTTTTTCCAACACCAGCTGCTGAAGAGGCTGTCATCTCCCCATTGTATGTCCAAGGCACTTTTATCAAATATTAATTGACTGTATATGTTTGGGTTAATGTTTGGATTTTCTATTCTGTTCCACTGGTCTGTGGTCTGTTTTTGTGCCAATACCAAATTGTCTTGATTACTGTGGCTTTGTAGTAGAGCTTGAAGTCAGGGAGTGTAATTCCCCCTGTTTTATTCCTCCTTCTCAGGATTGCTTTGGCTATTCGGGGTCTTTTGTGGTTCCATATGAATTTTAGAATTATTTGTTCCAGTTCATTGAAGAAAGCTGTTGGTAGTTTGATAGGGATTGCATTGAATCTGTAGATTGCTTTAGGTATATAGCCATTTTGACAATATTTATTCTTCCTAGCCAAGAGCATGGGATGCATTTCCATTTGTTAGTGTCCTCTTTAATTT
>JAVSCE010018152.1:0-70898 GCA_032199065.1 Smutsia gigantea | reverse complement strand
CTTTCAAACTGTCTGAATTTTTGCAAGCAGTCTGACAATTTTTGTGCGATTACTTAAAAGTCAATTGATTTCTATTTCTCACAAAAATATTCCTTTTCACCCCCATTCTTGATTATTTTTGCATTTATCAATTATGTGTTAATATTAGTTTTCCTTTTTGAACTTTTAAAAATAATTTTCTATATAAATTTACTGAATTCCTAATTATAATACTAGCAAGAAAGAAACTACTGAGGACCAGCAGGAGTTGTTAAGGAGCAATTACTTGGCAATTTCTTTATAAAATACCCATCAGTTCATTACCATCTGTGTTATGTGTGTGTGTGTTAAGAACTACTCTCTAAGCAAATTTCAAGTATACAATACATTATTATTAACTATAGTTACCATGCTGTACATTAGGTCTCCAGAACATATTCATTTTATAACTGAAAGCTTGTACTGTTTGATAATATTTCCCCCAAACCACATCTTTGGTAACTCTCACCTTTTTACTCTCTATTTTTTATGAGTTTGACTCTTTTTTCTTTTCTAAGTTTCTTAGCTTCCACATATAAGCGAGATCACGCAGTATTTGTCTTTTTGCATCTGGCTTATTTCACTTGCATAATATTCATGGGGTTCATTCATGCTGTTGCACATGCGGGATTTCCTTCTTTTTTAAGGCTGAATAATATTCCCTTGCATTGAACAACATACTACACTTTCTTTATGATTCATATGTCAATGGACACTTAGTCTGTTGCCATGTCTTGGCCATTGTGAATAATGCTGCAGTGAACATGGGAGTGTAGATACCTCTTCCAGACAGTGATTTCATTGCCTTTGGAAATATACCCAGAAGTGGGATTCCTGGATCATATGGTTATTCTATTTTTAACTTTTTGAGGAAATTCCATGCTTACACTGTTTTCCATAATGGCTGTACCAATTTTTAGTCCCACCAACAGTGTATAAGGGTTTTCTTTTGTCCACATCCTTGCTAAACTTATCTTTTTTTTTAACTTTTAATAATAGCCATTATGTTGTATGGTAATATCTATCTCATTGTGGTTTTGATTTGCATTTCTCTGATGATTAGTATTTTGAGCATCTTTTCATATACCTGTAGCCATTTGTATGCCTCCTTTGGAAATATATCTGTTCAGGTCCTTTGGCCATTTCTTAATTAGGCTATTTGGTTTTTTTTACTACTGAGTTTTTATGTTTCTTATATATATAGGCATTCACCTCTTCAGATACATGATTTGCAAATATTTTCTCCTATTCTTCAGGTTGCCTTTTTGGTTTATTGACAGTTTCCTTCGCTGTGCAGCAATGTTTTAGTTTGATGTAATTCAGTTTGCTTTTGCTGCCTACGCTTTAGATGTCAAATCCAAAAAATCATTACCAAGACTATGTCAAGGAGCTTTTCCCATCTGCTTTCTTCTAGGAGTTTTATGGTTTTAGGTCTTACATTTAAGTTTTTTATCTACCTTGAGTCAGATTTTGTATATGCTGTAAGATAAGGGTCCAATTTCATTCTTTTGCATGTGGCTATCCAGTTTTCCGAGCACCATCTATTGAAGAGGCAATCCTTTCCCAATTGTGTATTCTTGCTACCTTTGTTGAAAGTTAATTAACTACATATGCGGGAGAGTTTATTTCTTGGCTCTCTATTTGGTTCCATTGATCTATGTTTGTCATGAGACAAGAAGGAAGGCATTCCCAGGACAGAACGGCACATCATTGTAGAGTCAGTACAGATTGGCTCTGAGAAACCATGCTAGCAACTCTCTCTGGTGTTCTTGCCTTAAAGAAAATAGGAGCTTAGGTATACAAACAGTCATAGCAATAGAGGACTTCTACTCAGGCAGCAACAGGGTATTTTAATGCCCCCACCAAAGTGGTTTTATAGAAGGCCAAATAGGGAACCAAGATTTTCATCTTTGCCAGCCAGTCCTTCTCCCTTCTCCCCTTCAACACATGAGGGAGATTTGAGGGATGGGTGGAGATGGGGCACAGAGAAAGGACAGGATAGATAGAATGGAGCAAAAATACACTATTCTGGCAGGGCCTATGGTAACTCTGATTTTGCATCCCTTCTTCCCACCCTCCCTCTCTTCCTCCCATTCTCCCTTCCTTCCTTTAGTCATTCCGTTCCTTCCTCAACTAAAAAATCAGTTATTGAAGACAAAGATGATATTGTGTATTTCTTATCAAAACAACATGAGATCTTTTCCGTTAATTGTTACCTATTCTTAAAAATCATTGAACCCCTATGGGCAAGAATAATAATCATCAGTTCCTAGGCAAAGTCTTGGGCCCTCTCATTTGATCATCCAGTTGTACATGCAAGATAAAAATTATTCTCCCCATTTTACAGAGGAGGAAATGGCAATCTGGGAAAGTAACGCAGCCTACCCCATATTTGAAACCTAGAGCTGCCTGAATGCAAAACTCACACAAAGGGATCTTATCTTAGACATTTCTGCGTGCTCCATAGCACTTAGCACAGGAGTGCTCCATACAATGATAAAGGCTTCATAAAACCCCACTCTCATGAAATCTTCCTAATTTCATGAGTAAGTAGGTTTGCTGAGTGATGGCTACTGCTTAAGGTGTTGGTCTGAATAGGAAAGCACAATGGGCAGGAGAGGGCAAGAGAGGGTCAGAGTGAGAGAAACCCAGCGGTCCTTTCTTCCTAATCCCTAGGAATCATCATAGCTATTGAATCATAAGTGTTGCTGAGCCCGACCCTGCATCAGGTGACTCTCCCCTCCAAGCAGTCCCTTTTGATAGGAGCGGCTATCTCCATTTTACAAACAGGAGCCAAGACCCAGGAACTTTCACTAACTTGCGGAAGTCACACAGTCAGTATCAGAGGCTGACTTAAACCCAAGAGTTTGGGTCAGGACTTAATCTCTTACCCCCAGGTTAACACTTACTTCACATTTAACCATGCACCAAATACAGGCTGCAGCCCTTCATGGGCATGATCTGACTCAATGCTGAAACAGCCCTAAGAAATCAGTACTGCTTCAACCATTTTACAGTTGAAAATGAAGGCTCAAGAAGGTGCAGTGAGGAGCTGAAGGTCCCGAGTCAGCAAGTGGCAGAACCGAGATTTGAAAGAGGCCTGTCATCTGAACGTGACGTTCAAACCACCTGAATACCCTACTTCCCTGCATGCAGAGATTACTCTGGAGTTGGAGGCTGCCCAAATGCCTGAGACCTGGGTAATTTGCAAGGAATCAGAGATCATGACATTTTCCTTGAAATAATTGTTTTTGTTTGTTGTTTGTTTTTTAGGATCCTGGTGTGGAGTCCCAGGGTCTGACTGTGCCCTGGCAGTTCGGGAAGAGGGCCACCACTTGCTCATCTTAGCACAGCATGATCTGCATGACTACCCCCATTTAGGACATATGCATTGTCCCTTTATTTAAGCCTGAAGGCAGTTAGAGTTAGTGGAAAGCACATAGGATTTGGAGTTCAGTCACTTGAAATTAAGAACAAAGTCACATTTCTTTCACTCACTGCTATAGAGCACAGTAGGTGCAATCCTGGATTTTAGAACTAGAGGTCAGATCCCACTCACAATTTACCCCACTGCCACTTTGGCTCTCTGTGACTCAATTTCTTCATCTTAAAAAGGAGATGGTAATGTTAGTGTGCTTGTCTCCTGGTTGTGAAAATGTAGGGAAATCATGTGTGCAAAGCTCTTGGAACAATCCTGACTCAGGGGAAGTGCTGCACTGATTTCCCCTCCAGCCTTTGGGTGGTACCTGGAAACTAGTACCAGCTAATATGTATTTCTGAAATGCAGAAATTAGCTAGAACCTATTTCCTTCTTTACGAAAAAGCAGCTAGAACTACTTACCTCCTGCAACTGGTTTTTGAGGATTGCCTCAATTCACAGATATAAAAGCACCTGGGACCTTACCTGGCATAGCAGATACCCAATGAGAGTTATTACCCATTTATGATTCAAGGCTCACCTGACTTTTCAGCAGAATGTAGCCTCAGGAAGCCTGCCTGGTGTAACAATGTAGGTCAAAATACTGTGTAAGCAGTGAAATACCACCATCCACTCCTGCCTCCATCACCAGCACGTCCCCTCCCTGTGCTTCCTCAGCCTCTAGCCACTCCACCCCTCCGTTTCCGGTTGGAGGCTGCCTCCTATTCCCCTCTGCCTCCTGGCTTCTCCCATCCCTGTTATTTCCTAGCTGTCCCAGCATCCCACTCCTTCCCTGGGTAGATCCTGTCCCCACAGACATCTGTTCTGCCCTCCAGGCCCAAGGCAGCCTCCTGCTCCTCTCCCTTGCCCTCTGGGAGGCTGGCAGGAAACCCTTCCCTCCTCCCTCCACCCTTTTCCCTTCAGTAACACCCTGTGCACATGGGAATTATTTCTCTTGGCAGCAGGTGTCCGGCTGTCAAAGAGACAGATCAGTGTTAGCCAGAAGGAGGCAGGAAGGGAGGCAGAGAAATGAGACCCAAATGGAAAAGGCCCCCATCCAGGAACTCCAAGGAATGGAGGTGTGGATGGAATTCACTGAACCCAGAAGTCACAGAGCTTTATCTGAGGATCCAGACTCCCCTAGACACCCACTCTTTACACAAACAAGTACCAACAAGCCCCTCTCAAAGCACAAGCAGGATGCAAGAAGGTGCTAAAGGAGAGAGTAAGGGAAGATGCCAAAATGAAAGGTCACCTGCTCTGCAGACTCATTTCTAACTACTTTTGCATTTGCATTCAGTGCCTTCAAAGTATAACATAGGACTGTCACAAAGATCAGATTAGTCAAAAACTAAGGACTGGAACAGTGCCTGGCACATGGTAAACACCATGTAGGTATTAGTTAATTGTAGTGTTTTATCATAAGTAATGATAAGAATGCATCAAAATTTCTAGGAATAGACAGCATAGATTTTTGGGATCAGAGACCTTGTCTCAAATTCCACCTTGGCTACTTCCTGGTTGAGCGACAACATTTTTGAGCCTCAGCTCTCTAATCCATTAAATTCTAGCAATATTATTTTCTTCGCTGCTATAATCAGAATTCTATCTCCCCAGAATCCATATGTTGAAGTCCTAACCCCCAATATGACTGTATTTGGAGCTGGGACTTTTAGGAGTTAAGGCTCCATGAGGTCATAAGGTAGATCCCTGATCTGACAGGATATACTGGTGGCCTTATAAAAAGATGGAGAGAGATTGCACCAAGAAAAGGCCATGTCAGGGCATAGCAAAAAGAGGGCAGTCTGCAAGCCAGGACAAAGGCCCTCATAGATCCCGACCATGCTGGCATGCTCACCTCCAGAACTGTGAGAGAACAAACGTCTGTTGTTTAAGCCATCCAGCCTATGATATTTTGTTATGGCAGTGTACGCAGACTAATACACTTTCCTTGTCTTGAATGGCAACTGAGGTCTATTTTCTCTTTCTATTTCTAAGTTGAAATAAAATGAGAGATGAGAACAGGTGCTATAATCTGCTATGGTGATAATCCTTTCCAGAACTCAAAAGTTTGCAAGAGCGCAACCATCTTTAGCTAGCCAAAGAGCTGAGCAGAAAAAAGAAGGTAGGCTGTCAGAGAGATGGGTCAAATAGGGACAATGGGTATGAAGTGTTGCCTCAGTTTCTGAAAAGAACTCCAGCTTTGGAGTCAGAGATCTGGTTCAAACCTAACCCTGCCATTTACTAGTCATGTGACTTTGGGCAAATTATTTCATTTTCTTGAGAATCTACATTTTGGGGGAAATCAAATGAGGAAGTATACATAAGCCTGGAGAATTAGCCAAGACTCTTCTGTTTTAAAGGGACAGAAATAAACTCAAACAAGATTAAAGAAAAGAAGGGACTGCACAGGCACAGAGAGTAGTCAGAGTTCCCAGATGGCAGGCTCTCTCCACCCCCTTGAACGCTCTTTGCTCTTGCCTCTAACTTAAGTCTTTCTCCCCTACTTCCTTGAGTTCATTTTCCTTCAACCCTTTTTTCCACTCCAGTCTTCAGTTGTTGCCTTCATTGAATTTATTCAATTTCCTTTCACCTAAGCTCTGTTTACTTTGAAAACTCATGTTTTCATTCCACAATTCTCCCGCAGCTCCCCACCTCCCACCACACATTTGGTTCCATGGAAAAGACAAACCACGGAAATAAAAACCTCATAAAACCTTGACCAGGACTTTGACAGACTGACTTAGAAGTTTTGAACCCTAACCTCCAGTCATTTACAAAGTTTATTCTTCCAGAAGGTCAAGCTACATATAATGGATGTGTATTTTGAATCCAAATTCCTGAGGGAACCAGTGACTAACATTTAAACATCATCTTCTTGAGAAGTTTCTAGAAGGAGAATCAGATCCAAGCTAAAAGATGTAACATTCCACTTCCCACCCCAGATTCCACTCTGGAAACTTGACCTCAGTCTCCTGTTCGGTTTTTCTCACTTCCCTTCCTATTCTATGCCTGATGTCACCCAGACCCCAAACATACACTCATGCAAAAGACCCTGGGTTTCTAGCTACACAGAGCTATTTTGGGTCTGGAAACACACCGTGCACTCTCATCTTTCTTCTTCTCCAGTGAAAAACTGATCATCCTTCAATTCTTGGTTCAAGCAAAGGGTATCCAATGCATCTCCCAGGAAATTTGTCACTGTTCTCTCATCTAATGATTCTTAACATACCAACCACACTGCAGCCATTTGTTTAAGTGTCTACATATTTTTTCTGATTATGAACCCGTCAAGGTCAGACACTATCTTGGTCACATTGTTCTCACAGCACCTAGTACGGTTCCTGGCACATAGTAGGTGTTCAGTGAATGTGTGAAAAATGAAAGAGTGGTATATCCAGGAGGTTATTACATGTGAATGAGCCTCATACCTTATCTAAGACCTGCTGGTAGAGCCATCTTATTCCATTTATCTACTGCTACATTATAAAATTCCCTAATACATATTAACTTAAAACAGCAACAATCATTGTCACAGTGTCTGTGAGTAAAGGAATTCGGGAAATATGTGGCCAGCAAGTTCTGGCTCAGGGTCTCTCACTTGGTTGCAGTCTGACAGTGGTTAAAGCTAGAGCAGTGTGGGTCTGGAGCAGACGGGGGTGGGGAGGCTGCAGCATGGTGGGGTTTCTCTCCATGTGTCCTCTGCTCTGTCTACTTTGGGTTTCCTCCCAACATGGCACCTCCAGGCAGTGAAACCGCTTGCATGGATACTGGAGGCTACAAGACAAATCATTAGACTTTGACTTGGACAAAGTCCTGGAAAGTCCACTGTGCTCTACTGTCCAAAAGAGTCTCCAAAACCCGTCCAGTTTGAAGGAGACACAGACCCCACTTTCCATGGGAAAAGTATCAAAAAATTGCAAATGCACTTTAAAACCATTACACTTAAGTACAATGTGCACAGAAAAAGGACAGCAGTGGAAACACTGTGGAATTGAATTAAGTCTAGAGTTTAGTTGACAGTAATGCACCAATGCTAATTTCCTAGTTCGGACAAATGTACCATGGTGATGTAAGGGAGGAGAGGAAACCAAATGATGGGTCTATGGGAACACTCTGGACTCTCTTTGCAACTTTTTTATTATTCAAAAATAAAAAGCTAAATTAAAAAAAGAACATTACATGTCTCCTTCTCCTCACTCTAAGAGCTAGTAGAGAGTCATGAGTCTTAAAGAAGCTCATGTGCATGGGGTAACTGAGAACTGAATCTAGTAATCCTCTCTAGTCTGGTCAAGCAGTTAGCCACACCTTCTACAATGATACTATTCACAATGTTCTATAATCATCCACTCGAATGCCCATCCCCCTTATTGGATTTTATGCTCCCTGAAGGACTTTTTTTTATCCCCAGTGCCAGCACAGTTTTAAAATAATACAGGAGGTGGGACCATATAAAAATGCCAGTTTTGGCTGGACAGTGACTGAATTGGGGTATGAGTGGGGACTTGATAATATGGGTAAATGTAGTAACCACATTGTTTTTTCATGTGAAACCTTCAGAAGAGTGTATATCAATAATGCCTTAATAAAAAAAAATGCCAGTTTTGTAGCTCAAAACTGTTGAATAGTGGCAATTGATCTACAAGCAAAATTGAATGAAATGAACTTTCCTTATATATGTCCATGCTTTTCTCAAAGGGAGTAACAGAGTCCAGCATTCCTGAAGGAGGAACTCTTTCAGAAAAATAAGTGTTGGCCCACATTTTTCACCAGGAGCTCCACAAAGACCCGGGAATTCCTTACCCACTGGCTTCTTGAGTCCTCCCTAACTTCTTATTTCCAGAGCTAATGCCTTTGCTGGGCTGAGAAAGTCTGCCTTGCTCTAGTAGGCCAACAGCCAGCAGGCGTGGGGCCTCCAGATGCAGACATGAACGTGCAGGGTGGGGTCCACGACAGCCCAGTATCCAGACCCAGCTGGAAGGCAGCCATGGGCGCTGCTGGAGCAGGAGGCTGCAGGAAACGGAGGAAGGAGGAAGTTATCTTGCTGGCAAGTCCCACCCCTCTTCTGTTTCCCAGGAGGTCAAGCAGATGTCATCAGATGAATTTTTCCAGACCTGAATGGAAGCTCTAATTGGATTCTAACAGGAGACAGTGGGGGTTACATTTTTGCCACTTTCTTTTTCTTTTTCTCTTTTGAACATAAAGTTAGCAGCAACAGCAGCTGCCCCGGTACGGAGTTGAGCCGAGCATCACCCCGCAAGGCCCAAAGGAGCAAGAAATGGCCACCAGCAGGACCAAGGCAACTGGACAGTCTCATGTCACATGACTTTGTCCAGGACAGGTTGAGACCTGGCTTCGGACACATCTGAGGAGAGAAGGTGGGGAGAGAGCCTTGGTAGCCAAGAGAGTTCTGCCAGTATGATGGCTTCCAACTAGTGGCTGAGTCAGATAAAAAAATGCATTGCTTGTTTTTCTCTGTTTATGAATTATCCTTCCCTGAACAGAACAGCTGAGGCATTTTGCTCTCCATTCTTTGGCTGGGCTTTCCAATTTCTTGTTCTCCATAGTTAACACACACAGCAATAAAATATAGAGCCATTTTCTGTGGTATTTAGTTAATGATGCAATATCTGGCAGTCTCTCTTCCTTCACCAAAGCCATCCTTGGGAAAAGCTCTCATTCAAACTCTAGAAGTTGTTTTTAACTGGCGAGTCCCAAGACTTAGACATTTTGGGGGCAGTCTGGTTCTTATTTTAACTGAAACTAGTTTATTCTCCTCAAAACAAAAGAATGCCAACAATTCAGCAGTCTTTTGCACTACTATGTCACCGGCCAGGGTCTTGGTGTGGCTTTGGGAGATGAGAAATAGAGAGAGGTCCTGGTGGTTGTGCAAGCCATCTGTTTTTAATTGGTCTTTCTTTATTCTACAGGATGACACAGCCAGGAGTTTGCTGAGACCCAGTGCACATCACAACGGAGAGCCTTTGGGGCCAGACGTGATAACAGAGGTGTAAGCCACATTCCAATGAGAACCAGGATGTGGTTGATACACAGCTAGCAGGGGAGACGGCTTTTTTATTAAAGACCAGGAATGCAATACTGCATCAAGGGCCTACTTGCAAAAGAATCTTCTTGAAAAGCATCCCTAGAGTCTATCCTTCTCAGCAGACTACAGCACCAAGGAGAATTGGAAATACCACACTCAGGGATTAACCTCATGGCCACTTAAAAAAGAACAGGATGCCCCAAGACTCCTGGATCGCATTACAAACCCAAACTGTGTCTGTTCTTTGTTGTTATAACTCAATTTCAGGGGGGCTTTTGAAAGTCTTTATTTTTCTAGTCAGAAGAATTTTTATTATTTTAGACCATCTCTAGAGATGACCCATTATGACTCATTTAAGTTAGCCTCATCCTAACTCTCTCCAACTTTTTTCCTCCCCTCCTCTTCTCACCTTTCTCCTCTCATTTCCCTCATTCATTTGGTCAACATGGAATTACTTAGCATTTAATTATGTGCCTGATTATCATGGGGCACAGAGGGATATAGCAATGTATTTGTCAGAATGGGCTATGTTATGTTGCAGTAACAAATAATCCCGAGAACTTAATCTCTCAAAACAACAAAAGCTTATTCTCCTCATGCTTCTTATCCATTGAGGATTGCAAGAAGTTATGCAAAAGCAGGAAAATAAAGAACATGTATTGATTATATCCTCTATACTGATAGAGTATTGCTTCTTCTGCACACATTATCTCATTTCATTTTCACAACTGCCCTACAAGATGGGAAACTGAGGCTCAGACAAAAATTATAACTTAATTGACATCTGCCACATACTAGATGCTCTGTTAAAATCAGCTGCTACTATTATCACTGTTAGTAGTAGTATTATTGCGGAGGAGGAGAGCTCAAGTTAGGGGTGCTCCAAAAAAGAAAGGGTATCCCCTCAAGCAGAGAACTTTCAACTCTTAGGAGGCCAGGACCCCTTTGAGACTCTGATGAATACCACAAACCCATTCTCCAGAAACATTTACATACACACAAAGTTTTTACAGATGTTCAAATTTACAGACACACAAAAGCCCATCCGTGGATTCCAGAATAATAAATACTAATGATGACTATGTAATGCTAACTACATGCCAAGCTCTAAACAGTTCACACAAACTATCATTTAATCCTTAAAGCAACTGTAAGAGGTTGCTGCTATTACTTTCTCCTTTGTAGATAAGGGAAGTGAGACCAAGAAGTTGAGTAACTTGCCAAAATTCCCACTAAAGTGTGAAAGTGAGTGACATTGCTGGGATTTGAACCCAGCTGTCTTCAGCAGAAGTATACCAACCCACCATACTCCACTGCCTCTCAAGACCCTACTGCCTGGAGGGTACTGAGCACCCCTCCTGCATTCAAAGGAGAGACTTGTTCTTTTAAGAGCAGACTATCTGACCAACCAAACAAAAGCATGGGCCACCTACTCCTCTTACCTGGCACCTGCAGACCAACGCCCTTTCCCAGCATGACAATGAAAGTAAAAACCCTTTGATTCTACAGCCATCCTGACTGAGAAATTACCAGTTTCAGAGATGTTACTGAGGCCCATAAAAATCCTTGGAAATAATGAGCTGTCTCACCCAGGCAGAAACTCTTTCCTCTACCAATCTCCTCATCCCCTCTCCTGAAGGGTGTGCAAACATTCCTTCTCACCTCAGAGTATCAGGTTTATATATGGCTGAGGCTCTCACCACACTACACCCTCAGGTATGCCACCAGTCCTTCTCCATCAAGCCCCGCAGTGGACAAGAGAGGAGAGGCCAAGAACTGTGGGAAGGTCCCAGCCAGCAGAGACAGGTAGCACGCCCACAATTAATTACACACACTTATTGTAGAGCTGGTAAGCAAATCAATGTCATCGATGATTTATTCCCTAATTTGCTTTCAGTACGCACCTCATAAATCAATAATAGAAAATGGCATTAAAGCATTGGTGTTAACTGTCAGCAGAAGGCAGTGTACCAATTCTTTTAATTAAAAAAATATGTGTGGTGACTTTGTCCATGTGTTATATTAGATATGGTACATTTTAAAATTGCTTTTTCACATCAAAAGAAATGCTAGGAGTTGGGAAGAGGACAAAGAACTGTAAATTCACAGTAAGTGGTGAGAGTCCCAGGGTTCCTGGGTAGTGTATGGTAACTTGATATATAGCCTCATCCAAGGGCATTCTGGGGATGGAGATAATGTCCTCTGGGTCCAGGCCAGGCTGAATGAATCCAGAATAAGAGCCGTTGCTGATACTCCACTAGAAAGACATAGACCACAATGAGAAGGGCATTGTATCCTTTTTGGTTCAATCTTTCCTAAGGAGGTATATATGGACTATGGAAATTAAGTGGCTGACCAAAATTAAGACAGTAGAGATAAGCCATGCTTTCCCTCTCCTCCAATGTTCTGAGAATTAAATAACATTTTTAGATAAAGAATCAACAAAAATTAATACAAAAAAATCACACTGTTTGCCTGGGTGAAAGAAAAGAAGAAGCCATTACAATACAGCATGAATTTCCATTTCAGTCTTGCCTGAAAACACCAGCTGTTGTCGAAATGGATGGCACATAGAGGAAATACACTTTTACCCTTGATCTTAGCCAAAAGGCAAGAAGCGATAGGAAATACAATTATAAAAGAGAAACCTGTTACTTGTGTGTAGGCACATTCATGTCTCCAGGAGAATACAGACTAGCCCATCAGTGCTTTTAGGCTAAAAGTAATCAGGCTTCCATGAAGGAGAAGCTGTGGGTGAGAGGCATTGTAGCTGACTAGATAGGCGTACAGTCTGAGTCAGGTAGACATGGGGTGAAGTCCTGGCTCACCTAAAACCAAGCTATGTGAGCCCGAGAAGAAAACTTTATTCTCCCAGTGTCTCCGTTTTTGTATTTGTGAAAAAGGCATATGAATACCTATGACTTACAGGATGGCTGTAGCATTACAAGAGATGAGGCATGTAAATCAATTCTCATAGTCCCTTGGTCCATGGCAATGATCAGTAAATCATCAAAAACAAAATAGAATATAGCAAAACAAACATACAAAAAACAAAGGTGGGGGCAGGGTAGGGAGAATAGATGCACATTACAGAGTCATACAGTAAGTAATGAATGGTTGTGCCTGCCTGAAGGTAGAGCAATTTACTGGAGCTGTTGGGTTGAAAGAGGCTGGAGGAGAGAATAAAATTCCTGAGTAAAGGGCTGTATGACCTTGGGGTGGTCACTCTCCACCCTGAGTTTCAATTCATAAGCAGTAAAATGGAACCTTTGGGCTGGAGGATCTCTGGGTCCCCTCCACCTCTTCAGGTCTAGAAGTGTTAGCCAGAGATCACAGTGGGCTGAGGATATTTCCTGACTTCCAGGGTATAATATATTTAATTCTGTCCTTGCATTTAAGTAAGTGTTAGGCACCCATTTCTTAAACTAGACTCCTTTCCAAAACCTCATTCCTCAAACTAGGAATAGGAATAGGAATGGGCTAGGAGGCCAGTGGAGACCCACTGGTCCCATGTTGGAATAGTTGCTGGATTTGTTTTTTGCTGCTCAGGGTTGTAGAAATGAGACCCTAATGAATAGTCAACAGCTAGCTGCAATTCACTCTCAGAGGCCTGCAAGCGTACCTTGTGATGTTGAGGATGTCAGGGAGAAGCAGGCAGGCAAGAAAAAGATGTGGCCAAGTCCTCTAAAACAACCACTCTGTTTCTATCAACTCATTTTTCACACTCCTCTCTTGCCTGAATGCCCTTACCCTTGATCTATCTCTCCCTGCAGAAACTCTTCCATATTTCTTCTAGGTTATGCAGGAAATGGACCCCCCACCCCCGCCCACAAGTCATTTATGCTTCTTTCAGTTAGATGCAGTCTGTACAGTGCAGTGTACCTCTCTGCTGGCATTCATTGCATTCTTGTTTGCATTACAACCCCTGCCCCAGTGCATTCTGTAGCGTCCGGCTTATTTATCCAGTGCCTGCTCCACGGCAAACCTAGAGCTCACGATATTTCCCTGCAGAGTAGAGTGGCTAAGAACTCTGAAAAGAGACAAACTGGCTCTATCATGCCTTATTGATGATCTTGAGCAAGTTAACTAATTTCTCATGCAGTTTCTTATCTGTAAAACGGATATAATAGTATTCCCAATTTGGATCAGATACCCTGTTAATGCTCTCATAGTACTCTATGTACTTTTTTCCTTTGTGGCACATAATCACAATGTAGTTAATTCACTGGTTAGGCAGTTAACACTTTAACATATATCTTCTCTGCTGGGATACGAGCTCCATCTGCATTATTTACTACCTTATTTCAAGTTTCTAGAAGCTGGTTGAATGAGCGAAGGAATGAATGAATGACTGTATGAATATAGGAATGAATGAATTATGTATTTGTCATATTCTCCTATTAGATGATTAGTCCCTTGAGGAAAGATTGCATCTTTCTCATCTTTACATCCCTTACAGTGCCTTACATGGAATAGGTGTTGAACACTAAACAGACTTGGACTGAAGGGCCAACCAGCTCTGTGGAGGGGCAGGTACACCCTGGGGAGCAGTGAGAACTCTCCCCATAAATCCTCAGTGTCCTTCTGAGGTAGACCGGTTGTCTCCCTGCTGTTTTTACCTTAGCTTGTCCATCTGTGAAAGCAGAGTAATTGGCCCATGACATGCAAACACTACATCACCAGACCTTGGGCTGTTAGCTTAGAACCTGGAGCAAAGCTTCTCTGGTTCCCATGACCTCATCAGACAAAATCATGGGGCAGGGTAGACTGCACCCTGACTTTAGCTCACTGGCACGAACACAGCAGACATCAAGGCTTGGGCTGTCCTTGTTATTCAGTGAGTTGCAGCCTCAGCCATACTCACAGGGTTTTACAAAAGATATTTGTGTTGATTTATACTATAGGCCATTGCTTTAAGTAAACGCACCTCAGACATACTGGATCTGAGGATCTGGATTTAAAGTACATGGATTTTAAAGTTGGGGTTCTTTTAGAAATTTTGCATGTCTCATATCCAAGCATTTGGAAATAAGTTGGTATTTATTTTTCATTTACATAACTGAATAAAGCACTGAACCTGAGACCTGCAAAAAATCTCAAAAATCATGTATATACAAAATTATAAATATATGGTGGTAGATACATTTTCGTTGAAATATGCTCTCTTTACCCACTCAACATCAAACATGGTGCTGTGTGTGCTAAAGAGTGTAAATACAAACATAAACATAAAACAGACCCATTCCCAGTGATCTGAGAGATCAGCAGGGGAAATGGTATCATAATAACTCATATCAATTAATATGTCTTTGAAGGCAAGTAACAGAAAATGCTAATTCATACTGTCTTCAATATTTTGGAAATATAGCAGCAAATCCAAAGGTGGGATAGGTTTTAGAGTTGAGGGAGTTTGTGGCTCACAATATCATCAAGAAGCCAGATCCTTTCCATTTCTCTGCTCTGCATCTTCGTGTTAGCTTCCTTCTCAGTTTATGAAGTTATTTAATTCCTCTGTGTCAGTTCCAGATATAACATCTAGACATGACAATTTCCAGAGGCAAAAACGAGACTCTCTCTTCTGTTGTCTTCTTTGAAAAAGAAAGGACACCTTCCCATAAACCGCCTCCTCCCATCTCATTGTGCAGACCTCAGTCACATTACCATCCTCACCCCAACCATTGGCAAAATGGGTCTAGACCACCACGGTAAGGCCTTATTCCTCGGGCCATGGATGTGGTCAGTGTTCCCAGAAACATGTGAAGGAGGTAGACACCAAAACATAACTGAGGCTCTGTGACTCAGGGAAAAGGGAGGCTAGATGGCAGGAGGCGTATCAGCAGCATCTGCTAGAATATTTAATACTAACTTAGCATTTGATGGTATTCAACTCCTTTTCATACACATTATGGCTTGAATATGAACTCCGTGAGCTCAGAGATCTTTTGTATGTTGTGTTCAAGGATGTACCAGAAACATCTAGAAAGTACCTCACCCATAGTAAATACTTAAGAAATATTTGCTGAATGAATGAAATATTGACTACATTACTGCACTCTTGTGGAAACAGAAGTTGAGAGTGGTATGTTCATTTTCCAGTCACCTAGCTATACAATGTCAAAAGAAGGATTTGAACTTGTATTTGCTAGACTTTGAATCCAGTGTTTATTTGAGTCACTGTAGCTTAGCTGCCTTATTTATTAGAGAGGCAAAGCATTCTTGAATTTCCAAGGACATAGGTATTAATTCTTATAAGGAAAGTTAGAAGACTTCATGGAAAAGACATGTATAATTTCTTCATGGAGTTCTAAATACATACAATCACCCAGATAATAACAAATAACTCTTTCTAGTTGGGATCAGATCCAAAATTCTAACTTTTCATGCAATAATTACATGCACATAATCTGTATATGAGCATAACAAAAACATTTTTTCTCATCTTTAAAAAAATTGTGGCTATTTTCAGCTATTGTATTTAATACAACCTACTGGGTTTTTATCAGCTTCTTCCTTGATATGTCAACATTTACCTTAAGTTATAATGTGAGATTGGCTTTATAATCTGGAGTACTGTGCCTGGATCATTTCATTCTCCAATATAGTCATTCAACGGCCATTACTGAGCATGTCATGGACCATGCACTGTTCCAAATGTGGAGGATAGCAGGAAACAGCAGGGGCCATGCAGCTGCTTGTACACAATGCCAGGTGGTGGTGGGAGCCATGAGGAACGAAACAGTGGGAAGGGATGGAGTCCCAGCGTGGTGGGTGAAGAAGGGGATGCTTTTTTATATGCAATAGTTAGAGACAGCCTCTCAGCTAAGGTGATAGTTGAGCAGACTTGAAGGAACTGAGGGAGTGAACCCAGCAGTCATCAAGGTGAAGAACATTCTAGAATGAGAGAAGAGGAAGCACAAAGTCCCTGCGACAGGGAAATGCTTGATGTGTCTGAGAAATAGCGATGAGATCAGCAAGACCAGAACAGGAGCGAGGGGCCAGAACACTGGCAGGAGGTGAGGTCCAAGGTCCCCAGCGCATGCTAATCGAGGCTCATAGACTTGGCAGGCATGGCCTGTGGCAGGGAGGTAGAGGAGCATGGTTGCCCCCTCAAACCAGCCTCACTGATTTCCATCCAGGGGAGAAGACATATGCACAAAGGCCATAGTATAATACCTGCACAAACGAAATCACTCCCAGCTCAGCATCTGAGAGAAGCCATGTGACACAGTGGTTACAAGGCCAGAAAGGCCTGTGATAGAATTTAGGTTCTGTCATGAACTTGCCATCACACACTTTGTCCATGGGCAAATCATGTGATCTAAGTCTGTTTTTTCATCTTAAAATGTTATTATCATACCTACCTTATATTGCTGTGAAGACTAAGCAAATCCTGCATGTAATGCAATTAAAACAGTGGCTGGCGTGCAGTGGGTGCTCAATTAGAGCTCCCTGGGCAATGACTACCATTATAACTGCTATTACTCACTGGCATTTATTCAGCATGGCAGACGCATTCACTAGGCTTGGCTCTTCCCAAGCCAGGCTAACTGTTCAAGACTGTAAAGCATCTTCCCAGAAGCATAAACTGTTTGCTCTTGTGGAAACGTCGACGGTGTCCCTGCATGGCAGACTGGCAGCCGCACAAGGTGGCTGAGAAGCTGGCATAACTCAGTGGGAATGAACAGAGGACAGCCCCTCCCTCTGAGGCAGGGAAGGGGAAGGAACACACACCCTCTCTGACAGCCCTGCGAAGCTGCCTGGGACCCCGCACCTAGTAAGCCCTTGCAGGGCGCCCTCTCAGCGCCCCGAGAGCAGACTTTTCCCTGCATGTTCTCTGAAGAGCCAAACAGGACTCATCCAGACTGTACATCTGGGCCTGTGGTTTGGGCCAGGATGGAGGCAAAGCAGTGGGGAGCTACTGTAGGGCCTGGGGTGAGTGCGGCTGACCTTAGGAAGGGAGAACTAGAGGCCACCTGACTGCCAAGCCCTCTTGCCTCCCTCCACTGTCTCCAGTCAGGGGTAGAGGGGGCCCATTTCTCTTTCTTAAACTGGGTCCAAGGAGCTTCACCCTAATGGAGAGGGGATGACTGCATATCTGGAGCAACTGGGGCATCAGGCCGGAGGGGAGGGACGATGGGCAGGCACGAGTGATTCAGGAGGGATGCTGAAGGGGTGCAGTTTGGCAACATGTTAGGGCAACATGGAGTCAGATGGGCATCTTGTGCTACTTCCTGGTCCCAGGCCCTTCCTTTCTGACTGAAACAAGGAAAAGCAACATGTTTTATTGCTACTGCACTGCATAGTTTAAAAGCATATTTCTCGGGCTGCCTGTTATCAGGAACTTACTGTGCCTCGGTGTCAGTCTCCTGGACTCTCCCCAGGACTCCCGCGCCTGCTACATGAAGGTTCAGCCCTCCCCAGGTCCCGAGCCAATCCTGACTTCTGGCGGTCACATTTTAATGAATTTTAACAAATATCTGAGACCTCCTGACGCAGGCTGGCACAGGGCTAGGCAGCAGGAAGGCTAGGTGCAGAAAACAGCTCCATATTCATGTCTCAGCCTAGTCTCACCCCTCAGACCTGCACTGGCTCCACAAACACATGCCCTCCAGTTCAACGGGCTTCGTATTAAGCTCTAAGTTCAACCTCCGCACTGCCACTCGCCAGCGGGATGACCTCAGGCGGGGAATGTATTCTCTTAGAAACTGATTTTCCATCCACAAAACGGGGATGGCTCCTGTCCTGCCCACTTCAGCATGGCGGCTGTGAATCCTTGAGACAACAGTCACAGGAGACTTTAAAGAAATTAAACATTACACAAAACCCAGACACCAAGAAGGGCTTAAAACTCCTCAGTGGACATGAATAGCAAGCATGAGAGGCTTAGGCACAATGGGATGCTTCTCACCCACAAGAGGCATCCATGGTGGGGTTCTAGGACCCCAGAGGTCTTTCTCAGCTTTATTCCAAACTATTGATTAAATTTCTTGGCCACACATAAGCGACGAAAAGACTGTCCAGAATCAAAGCAAGTAGCCCCAAACACCCACACAACATCCTTCCTGTCTCTCCTCAAGTGACTTGTTTTTACTGGAACCTGGTTTCCTTTTCCCATCTGGGAAACTCTGTTTACAAGCTCAGTAAGGAAAGCAAAAAAGAAAGCTCCTTCCACCAACCAGCCTTGGAATTTCACCGGGATACCCTTAGAACCTAAACCAAAATAGGCTGTGATTCATCGTTTATGTTTGGGGGACCCAATCCCCATTTATCTTCCTAGGAGATTACATCCTGTATGATTATCAGTAAGAAGCAAGCAGTAGGGATGCTTCTGCAGGGAAAAAAATCGTGAAAAAGTCCTTTTGGGAAAATCCATCCTTGGCACACACACTTAGAATATCTAAGCTCCCAGGCAGGCCATTCTCCACCAGCTTGTCCCTGCCCAGCATTTTAGTGTTCTCCCCACCATGTCTGCTCATCCAAGTCAGAAATCCCTTCATTGCTAACCTTCCATCTCATATCAACAAATTCCAGCCAACTTTAGTTTCCTGACCTGTAATATGACTAATCACAGCAGTGCTAGCCTACATTGACAGAGCACTTTGTGTTTGCCTCATATTAATTCATTTCATCCTCCAAAGAATCCTCTGAGGGCGAAGGTATTAGCATCTTCCTATTACAGCGGTGGACACTGAGTCCCATAAAGGTAAGTAACTTGCCCAAGAAAACACACAAGGGACAGAGCCAGTACCGAAATCCAGGGCGTCTGGCCCATGGTTTTAACCAATACACTACAGCCACCTACCCAATTCTTAAGCCTGTCTTGAGGGTTGAAAGAAAGAGCTGGACAGTAGTAAGCATTTAATAAATACTGTTAAACTATTGGACAAAGCCATAGGCCAAAACACCTGTTACAGCTGCCTGATTCATAGCAGACTTTTTAGTTAGGTTGGTTCCATCCCCTTCCTACATCTTCCCAAGCAACCCCCCTCGGCCATCATCTTCCCCTCAGGAAACTCAGAATGTACTGTTTGAAGGTTACTCCTGACAGTTATACTGCTCAGTAAATTTTTCCTCAAAATAGAGTCTTCTGAGTAATCGAATCATTGCTGTGGGATCTGCCATGTTCTAAAGGGTACTTTAGTTCAAAGGCACTCAGCCATGGACACAAGTACCACAGTGCAACGTGGAGTTTCTGCAACAGTTTCTAAGAAACCACAATTCTTGGTGAGAAATCATGGACTCCCAACAGAGTAATAATACCCCTGCCCTTACCCATCGTCCTCTCCTCTCACTTCTCACCAAGGAAAGACGAGAGAGCTATCTAACAATGAGGCTGAAGAAAGAGGCTGAAAGGGCATGCTGATCTTGGGATTCTCTTTTCTGCCTGCGGAGGCGTACATTCTGGTCCCCTGGCATCCTGGGAAAAGAAAGCTGTGGTTATCCAGCTCTGCAGTGACTGTGAGGATAAGTATCTAAATTCGGGGGGGTATTGAGCTCCTGTTGTTTCTCTGTATCTAGGCAGAGTCAGTCCAAGTTGTATCAGTCATGAAAATATATGTTGACTTCTGTGGTAGACATTAGTGTTGTCCACCAAGCATTTCCTCTTCTCTCCCTACTGGTCAGAGGCTTGGAGGACACTTCCTGGACCTCTTGTCATCAGCCAGGTCATGTGACTGGTTGTGGCCAATATTTTGGAAATGGAAGTTTTGGGTCAAATATGGGGTAAGGATTTAGAACTCAATGCAGACTTCTGGTTTCTGGTCTGACATGTAAAGAGCTTAAAGTCTGTAGTCTGTTCTAACAATAAATAAAAATCTGAACATATTGAGAAATCAACAACTCTTCTTAGACCTTTTAGAGACAGGAACTCCCAGGCAAACTGCTGCCCCTGAAATTGGGGAGACAAACAGGTAGAGATGGAGAATAACAATTTGCTGGAGTAGAAACATCCATGGGAAACAGCTGAACCCTAACTGACAAATTGCTGGAGGAACAGTGTGGACATCCCTGGAAGAGAAAAACTCCAGCGGAACCCAGTGACCTCACACTTTGATGAGTTTTATCTCCAGGAATTCTGCTATACCCTCCCAGTGAATACTGGAGAAAATATTCATGCTTCCAGCAGGGAGAGGAAAAAAGAAGCCATTTTGAATATGCAGAGAATTTGGTTCTTCTTAACAAGGTCCACCCTCAGGCAAAACTACTTCCCAGCGCCTACCCTGCTGTGTTTAGACCAAAGCCTAATGTATCTGGGCAAGTGAAATCCCAACCGGAGACCTGTGTCCAACCGGAGACCTGTGTCCTCTGATCGGTGGTATTCTGTATCCTTATTTGCAAGCATTATTTGTCTATTTTAATATTAAGGGCTGTTTTTATTTAATAAGGAAAGATAAACCTTAACTGAGTGGAAAAGAATGCTTCCTCTGACCAATTCATTCTTCTTAACCATGGAAGTCTAATTACCCAAACGAGAGGTACTAATTTCACTACCACCTACTTTCTCCCTGCACAGATAGAATGTATAATGTAGAAACCTCCTGAGTGTTCACAAACCTGAGGCAAAGAGAAAGGAAAAGGAAAATGAACCTTACTTTAGCTTCCTTAGTGTCCATTCACCTTTATGCTGTCAAAAGCTTTCAGATTGTTTTGTGGAGAATGAACCCTGACCCACTCATATGCTCTGTGCTCCTGGAGGGCCACCCCAGTCTCTCCTACCACCCACCTCCAAGCTCCAGGGGTGGGCAGATGACCTCAACCTGACTTTCTGATTGATTACCCAGCTTTACAGCACAGTTATTTGTCCTGTACCTGATTTGATCTGCTTTTTGTTTTATTAGAGCTAGGGAAATGTGGCTTAATTCTGGGACCTTCAGTGGAAATGTTGAGAAAGAAACATTCTCTCTTTTCTGAACTGGAGCTACTGGCAGCCACCTTGTCACATCAAGAGGGAGTTGGCCTGAGAATGTCACGGATACAGGACAAAGCTGTAACTTCTAACAACATTTAGGTTTGTAGAACCAGCCTCTCTGGAACCAAAATCTACTCCAAATCATGCAGGTGGTCTAACAAATTCCCTTTTATGCTCAAGCTGTAAGTTTGAGTTTCTATCATTTTCAACCCAAGAGTCCTAAAGAGAAGGGGACCAACAGTTGCTATGCCCCACTTGTCTAGCGAATATAATATCACTTAACTGTCCCAACATCCTGAGGAAGCATGTATTAGTCTTCCCCATTTGAAGAACAGGAAACTAAGACCCAGAGAAGTTAAAAAACTAGGCACACGTGGCTAGGAAGTAGTTGAACTTGGATTCATTCCTCCCTCTCCCTGGCTCTAAAACCTAGGTCCTTTCCACTACTGAATACAGCAAGAACAAATTTCTGTGATTAAATTCCCCTTTCTAGTGGGGTGTGTGGAAAGCATGCTGTGGATAAAGTGAAGGTTCCTAGGGCCAGGATCCTCACCTGAACCTAAACTACTTGATGATGTAACTGGCCTGCTGCTAGGCTACTGCTTCCACACCTGTAAGCAATTGCCCAAGAATGTTCCATTGTCATTCCTCAGTCTCACTGAATCCATAGCAAACTTGCCCGGGGCTGAAACTCATTGGCAAGACAATTGGCAACGTCAGCAGGTTTCATTGCTGACCAAGGAAAAAAACAGGCTGCCCTTATGGGAGGGGTGCTTCAGCAGGCTGCCCCTGTGAATGGGGAGACAGTCAATTGTCCCCTAATCGGTATGTGGTCTGAGGTGGCTTGCCTCCTAGAGGGCTGGGCCCCACCCCGGGACTGGAGGCAGGTGGAGGTGATACCTGAGGCAGTAGGGGTGGCCGTTGGTATAGTAAGTAGGTCCTTTGAGAAACAGAGTGCCCATGAGGCAGTGGGGACTGTGGGTTGGCTGGTTCTCACAGTTCTCACAAAGTCTACAAATGAGAAGAACATGCTCCTGAAAGAGACATAGAAATGGCAGCATGAGAACATGAGCTGCAAACTGCTGTGGATTCACTGAAGAATGAAATGGCACTGATATGAGAGGAGGCAGCACAAGAATGCTGGCTGTGAGGTGCTGTTGAGAAGGTGAAAAATTTGTTGGTGACTGAAATGACATCACTACGAGGTACTGTGGAAGAGGTAAAGGACATGAAGTAAAAGGATGGACACCTGAAAAAACCACAGAGGCAGTGCGAGGTCCAGTGAAGGAGGTAAAATATTCCTTACAGAATGAGACAGAGGTGCTGCCAGGTGCTCTGAAGGAGAAAGGCCATAGAGGAAAAGAATGTACTCCTGAGGGAAGCACAGAAAGAGGCGGCATGAGAACGCCAGCTGTGAGGCATTCAGGTTAAGGTAAGAGAGCTGCTGAAGACCGAGCTAGCATTGCTGCAAGGCACTGTAGAAAAGGTAAAGGATGTAGCAGAGGAGGCACCCGAGGGAGTGGAGAGATAGGTGCCATCAGACCCAGAAATGGAAGAGCTGGGGAAAGATGAAGGGGTGGTGTTGGGGGTACTGACCCCTCCTCTATTGAAAGCATGCCCAGTGGTTGTGAAGAAAATAAAGACACTGCAACTGAGGGCTCCCCCAGGAGAGGTGCAGCCCCTCCCCAGGTCGTGGAGCACTCTATACTCCACCCCTATACTCAGGCTGAGCAGGTGGATTTTGGCTCCCAGTTTAGGCAGAAGCCCTCGGAGTCAATATCAGCTTGGCTCCTGAATCTGTGGGATTTAGGGGTGGATGGAATTGTTCTGTCTGGATCAGAGATGGTAAAGCTGGCTTCCCAGACAGTTCAGCCTGCATTGAGGCAGCAATTACAAAATGCACATCAGACCCCAGGAAATCACTCCCTCCTCAATTGGCTTATGGCTGCACTTCAAGCTATGTGGCCCAATCAGGGTGATCTACCATCCTTCCCTGATAGATGGCAGACATATGCTGACCTCCAACAAGTGTTACGAGGGCTAGGCATAAAAAATGCCATCTATATTCCAGAGAATCATGGCCCAGATGAGGAGCCTTTTACTGCAGGGATGAGAAATGTGCTTCAAACAGCTCCCACATCCCTCTTTGGGTCTCTAGTGGCCTTTCTTGCCCCTTACTTAAGGCAGCCCATAAGCGAAGTTACTCATACAGTAGCAGACTTAGGAGAGGCTGAAGCAATGAAAGTACAGAAAGAATTAAGTTCTGCCACTCAAAGAAGAATTTAAAGGGTCCCATGAAGGTTATGAGGACCAGGATGTGGGTTGATTTAATACGGGCAGGAGCAGACAAAAGGAAATTAGATGGGAAGACAAATAGAATCGTACTGGAGCTATAGCAACAAATGAAACCAGAGCAGCAGTTCCAACCATTAAGAACAAAGAGACAGAGATCAGAGACAGACCACAAGTCTGGCCTGTGTGTTTGCAAGACTTCCTGCTGGAGAGTGAACCAACCTCACTTGGACCCACACAGGAAGATGATTGGGGAACAGGGTTTGGTTAAGGGGAAGGTCGAGGTACCTGCCCTGAGGGACCAGGGTGGGACTGGAGGCCACATGTTGAAATAGTTATCCATTGGTCCCCAGTGAACATACAACATATCCTGGTTCTGGTGGACACAGGGGCTGAATGTTCACTGATTTATGGTAACCCTGAGTGGTTTCCCACGACCCCCACTATTATAGATGGATACAGGGGTAAGGCTATCAGAGTGAAACAAGCGTAAATCCTTTTGGGAATAGGGCATCTACCCCCAAAGGAGTATACTGTGTATATCTCTCCCATCCCCAAGTATATTTTGGGGATTGATATCCTGCAGGGTCTATGGTTGCAGACTACTACAGATGAGTTCAGACTGAGAATACATGCAGTGAAGGTAGTTCTGAGGGGACAAGCTAAGCACCCACCCATAACTTTGCCTGTGCCTCAGTGAGTGACTAATACCAAGCAATACAAACTGCCCAGAGGGCATAAAGAAATTGGAGAACCCCTCCAGGAACTGTAAAAGGTAGGTATTTTAAGCCCACCCATAGTCCTTTCAATTCCCCAGTGTGGCCAGTAAAAAAGCAAGATGGCTTCTGGCATATGACCGTGGATTACAGAGAATTGAATAAAGTCATACCTCCTATGCATATTGCCGTCCCCTCTATTGCAGACCTGATGGATACCTTCAGCCATGAACTAGGAACATACCATTATGTGGTAGATCTTGCTAATGACTTCTTTTCCATTGACATTGGACAGGAAAGTCAGGAACAGCTTGCCTTCACATGGGAAGGATGGCAATGGACTTTCACCATCCTTCTACAGAGATACCTCTACAGCCTCATGATCTGTCATGGATTTGTAGCCCAGGACTTGGCTACATGGGAGAAACTGCCAATGGTGCAGGTGTACCATTATATTGATGATATCATGTTCATGTCTGATTCTCTTTCAGATCTAGCAGGTGCAACACCTAGACTGCTGCAACATCTACAGGAGAAAGGATGGGCTGTGAACAGCACCAAGGTTCAGGGACCTGGTTTGTCTGTCAGATTCTTGGGGGTTGTCTGGTCAGGTAAGACTAAAGTTATACCAAAAGCAGTCACAATTAAAGTCCAGGCCTTTCCTACACCTATAACTGTGGCATTGTTTCAGGAGTTCTTGGATCTTCTAGGCTACTGGAGAGTGTTTATCCCACACTTGGCACAAATTCTGAAGCCCTTATACTGGTTGATACAAAAAGGCGTCAGGTGGGACTGCATTGAGATATGTGCATATCTGCTTTTACTACAGCAAAATGGGCAGTCAAGGCCATGCAGGCCTTGAGTGTGATAGACCCATCAAGGCCCTGTGAGATGGGTGTTCCTGGGACTGAAGATAGTTAAGGCTGGGGTCTCTGGCAGCGGTTTGAACAAACTCACCAACCTACTGGGTTCTAGTCACAACTCTGAATAGGGGCAGAGGTACAATACATTTTGATAAAAAAACAAGTGGCTGCTGTGTATCACGCCTTGCTGAAGAAGTGTGGCAAGACTTATGGGCCTGTGGTCAGACTAAAAGAGTTACAGTATATCATGTGACAGGTCATTTGCCACTGGCATCCCCAGAAAATGATGAAGCAGATAAGTTGGCACAGATACGTTGGTTAGAAGGAAAGCCTGCCTCTGATGTAGCCCAATGGTTACATCAGCGTTTGTTGCATGTGAGGCAAAAGACAATGTGGGCTGTAACCCATAAGTGAGGCTTACCTTTGACCTTTGAAGAAGTCAGCAGAGCCTGGCAGGAGTGCGTTGTATGCTCTAAAAGGGAATTACACCAAGTTCCACAGCAACATGGGACAATAGCTAAGGGGCCAATATCCCTCGTCAGGTGGCAAATAGACTATATTGGGCCTCTGTCTGTGTCAGAAGGGTACCAACATGCGATGACTTGTGTAGACACAGTTATTGGACTTCTGGTTGCTTTCCTACACATTGTGCAGACCAACAGACAACCAAAAGAGGCCTGGAGGGTCTCTTTGCAGCCTATGGCTGACCACAGGTAATTGAGAGTGATCAAGGTACCCATTTTAGTGGACATGCACTACAAGAATGGGTGCAACAGTTGGGAATCAAATGGAAGTTTCATGTGCCATACAATCCTACTGCAGAAGGCATGATAGAGAGGTACAATGGTTTGTTAAAATCTGGACTGAAGTCAGACACCAATAGTCTTTGGGGTTTGTCTGTCCACTTATGGACAGTGCTATGGCGTTTGAACCCCAGAAGGGAAGCCTGAGCCCTATAGACATGCTAACACATATTGCTGCCTCCCCTATACAACTGCAAGTCCAAACCAAGGAAGAATCATTGAAGCCAAGGTCAGCCACCAAAATAATATCTTGCTGCTAGCACCAACTTCACTAAACCCTGGAGACTCCACTGAGTGGACGTGGCCTTGGACCTTTTGACACATGGACTAATGATGGCTGGCTCTCCTGACACCTTGGGACAAGGCCTGGAAGTTGGCCTCCTGTGTATTCCTGGAGTAACAGCGGAGTGGCCCCCAAAGATCACAGTAGTATATCCTGAACATCCAGAAGGTAGGAGCATCTTACCAGGGAGTTTTGTTTTACCATTATGGCCAGTGCATGCACCTCCAGTAGCACTATATATAGACCCCTCAGTCACCTCCACGGGGAGAGGAGTAAAGGTATGGTATACTAGACCTGGAAGGGATCCCTTCCTGCTACAGTCCTATCACAGGACCACTCTCTTGCATGCATCCTACCTGATGGACAAGATTTGCCTGTTTTGGTGTCATTAAAATGTGTCTTAATGCCCCTAAGGTCTTTGTGGATTGGGCACACACCCTGGCAAAAAAACGCCTACTTGCTGGGGTTCATGGAGCTCCCTATCTATACCAGTACTAAGTGTGAGTCATGAACTCATCTGAGTAGAACTGATTTTGAATATAGCTGAAATAACCTCTTCTGGCTTGAGGATTATTATAATTTTTGTAACCTGTATCAAAATCTTGTTGTATCTTAATTTTTGTTATTATCTCTATGTTGTTATCCTCTGTTGCTATTGTGGTTCCAATCCTCCAGCTTTCTCGCACAGGGACCACTGTGGAAGATTGAAAGCACGACAGTTGTGAGGTGAGAATCCTGGACTGGTGGAGTGTACATAAAGTGAAGGTTCCTATCACCTGAACCTAAACTACTTGATGATGTAACTGGCCTGCTCCTGGGCTACTGCTTCCACACCCGTAGGCAATTAGCTGTTATTGACTGAGTAACTATATAAAGAGCCCTGTCCAGTGCTCTGGGTGGAAGCAGAGACAAAGGAGGATTACAGACCTGCAGACTGTTGGATGCAGATATAATTCTAGTGCTCAACCTATTGCCGGGAAAAAAGATGGGTAATAAACCCTTTTACCCCAAGAACATTCTATTGTCATTTCTTTGGTCACATTGAATCCAGAGTGAACTTGTCTGGGGCTGAAACCCATTGGCAAGACACACACTAAACAAGGGAGATAGATTTCTGGATTTTTTTCCCACCTGGCTCACTCATCATACCTTTCATATGAACCTGAACACTTCTCTTCTCTAAATTGTTGGGATGGGGGTCTAGGAGGGTCATTTTTGTTTCTGTTTTTTTGGTCTATAAAATCATGGGGTTCGGACTAGACAGTCACAATTCAAGCTCTCTCCAGGCATATAAATACAGAATGTCAATTCTTGATGACTTTCTTGAAATTCCAAGCTAGGTAATAGAAGAACCAGATATTGAAACAAGCCAATAAGCAAAGGTTCCCTCTGTGAACCTTCTCGCCTAATTTGGGCAAATGGATGAGGTATGAGTAATTAAAATTGCAAAAATAACAAGCTTCCGGCCAAGTTCTACCCTCACTTAACCACACTCTTGGGGGTTGATTTCATGGATGGGGGAGGAGCGGATGTCAAACCCAGGGTAGAATTTGGCCTGATACGTGGATTCTAATTTCCAAATGATGTCAGTGCACTTACCGGAGAGACTGAGAAAGTGCTGAGTTTCGTCTATTCACCTCCATAAAGAAAAACTGGAAACCGCTGGGCTAAGGCCAGTGTCAACCGATGTTATAAAACTAAGAACACTTTGGACAGGGCAAAGTCACTCAGGGACGACAGTGTGCAGTTTGTGTCGATTTACGGTTATGGCCTTTCTTTCTGATTAATAGTTTGTTCTAAGACAGGGAGTATCAGCCCTGTTTTCATCAGCTGGCTCAGAGAAAGTGGGTCTGCTAAAAAGTTCCATCATCAGTCGATCCCAGAACCACTGAAGTTACAGAAATTATAACAGCACCTAAGAGGGGCCAGGGGCCAGAGTTAAGAGTTCATTCAGAAGAAAGTCAGCAAGCTATTGAAAAAGATCTGTCTAGTTAATGCAGCTCAAAATAGAGTTTAGGTTCCAAATAGACAGGTAATGGCTTTGCATTCCTGTGTCCTTTGCCTTTGAGTTGGCCTCTCTTTGGAGTCCTAGATTCTGGGATATTCCAGGCAGAGTTCTAATAGCATATATGTTCCAGGGGACCCAAGAATTCCCACATTCTGCCTTTATCACCACCCATCTCCTCCCCTAGACAGTTCCTAAGATGTTACTGTATAGCAGGAAAGAGTAGAGTGGGATGGATGAGGTACGTGTGAGCCAAGTGGCCAAGGTAAAAATCTTGTTCACGCACCAGTGAGAAAACATCAGACAATTTTTTCACCTGGAAAAATCAAATGGAATAGTAGTGGCTTTAGACAAAACACTCACTGCTTGGCACATAAACATATGCACTTGATAAATGCTAGCTATTAATCCTGCAAATGCTATACACACAGGAAACAAGACCCAGTGTATGCAAGGTTAGACCTCATTTTCATTGGTACCAATGTCTGATACATCCAGTGTGGTGTTCTGGTAAGACTGAAGGGAACTTGCAAGCTAGTCTAATTGCCTACAAAGACCCCTACCTCCCGAATGCAACTCCTGCATATTATCACCTTCCGTCTGGGCCATACAATCCAGGGGACCAGAGTTTTCATGGCAACGTTTAGAAAAGCATGCAAAGAAAACAAAAGGCATGATAAAGTAGCAGACACCAAGAGGCCATGGCTCAGCCTAGTAATGTCACATCAAAGCAGCAAAAAGAAGCAGAAAAGACGGTACAAAATGCTACTCGACATTTTAAAATGCAATAAGCATGTCCATTAGTAAACACAGCCTGGCCTGTGTCCCAGAATGTGGCCAATCAGATAAGCAGCTTATTAACCTCTAGAGGAGAAAGGGAGAAGGGACAGGAAAGGAAAGAGAAGGAGAATTATACAGCCTTCCCCTGCCAATCCCCCTTACTTTAGTGATTCTCAAACTGTGATGGGTATATCACCCACATCCGACTCACCTGGAAGGTTTGCTGAACTACAGTTCCTGGGTGCTAGCAAACACACTGTGATAGTTAATTTTATACATTAATTTGACTGAGCCATGGGGGTGCTCAGGTATCTGGTTAAGCATTATTTCTGAGTGTGTCTGTGAGTGTGTTCCCAGAAGAATTCAGCATTTGAATCAGTGGACTGAATAAGGCAGATGGCTCTCTGCAACGTGGCCAAGCGCCTTGATCCACTGAGGGCCTAAGTAGAACAAAAAGATTAAGGAAGGGAGAATTGTCTTTCTTTGCTAACTAGAACACCTCTCTGAGCTGGGACATCAATTTTCTCCAACCCTCAGACTGGGAGTTAGCACCAAGGCCTTTGGACTCAGCCTGGAGCTGTACCACTGGCTTCTGAGTCTCCAGTTTATAGATGGTAAACTGTGAAATTCCTCATAATATAGCTCATAATAAACCAATAAATATCTACCTATCACATACCAATATCTATCTATCTATCTATCTATCTATCTATCTATCTATCTATCTATCTATCTATCATCATCATCTACCTATCATCTATCTATCTATCCATCTATCTACATATCATCTATCTATCTACATCCCATCAGTTCTGTTTCTCTGGAAAACCCTGATAATACATGTACTGAAATTGAATCTTTTGAGGTGAGGCTCAAAACTCTGTATAAGGTCCCAGGTGAACCCAAGTTTAAGAATCATTTCTTTAATTCACAGTGAAGTCATCAAAGAGTGGAGGCACGATTGTAAAATGCTTTTAAGTAGTCATATTCTGGCAGGAGGGCTGCTTTAACACAAGGAAGGAGCTGTAAGGCAGTCACTCCCTACAGTTAGGGTGGAAATAGCATGGGGCTGACTGGGATAGGTTCTGGCCTCCATCGTGGGCTCAGCCATTCGAGGTCTGGACATATCACAGAACTTGCCTACTCTCTCTGTCCCTCTCTCCTCCCTCGCTCATCAACATGGAAAAGAAGCTCATTCGTTCCTTGTTTTTTCCCGAAAGTTCTTGTGAACAACAAATGAGCTGATGTGTGAAAAAAGCCTTTAAAACTTACATAACCAAGGGAATTATTTATTCCCATGGATTCAGAAATAACTACACTTCCCCACTTCCCCTGGAGTTATTGGGAGTCAGAGGTTTGCACTTTCCCCTCAACAGGCTCCCCACAAAGATCACATTCACCAGATAATTGCAGAGTTCATTTTATTCAACTTGTGGATTCAGGCACAGGGCGGATGTCCACAACTAAATGGGAAAGTACCCCCCCCCCCCATTTCAGGGACAAACTCTCTAAAAATCTATCTTCTCTTATTAATGTCATGAAACAGCTACTGCATTTTAACTCTACCAACCCCTCTTGAGCTCCAGGCCTAGATTTCCAGGGTGGTTTCCATGTCTCCCTTGGATATGCAGCTGCTAAACCCCAAACCTCTGTGTCCCAAACTGAACTTCTCATTTTCCATCCTGAACAGATTCACCATCCTCACAGCACTGCCAAGGAAGAACCCAGAGCCAACTTGGACCCCTCCACATCCAACGTCTCTCCATCTGGAGAAGGTGTCTCGCTCCCAGATTCTTTCGTCTCCCACCACTGCCCTCAGCTGTCACCCCTTTGGCTTAGGTTTATGGCTGTGCATTAATAAAAATGTTGTAAAATAAAGACTAGAGAGTTGGCTCAGAGATGAGTCAATCTTAAATAAGTGAGCATAACAATAAGACAAAAGATACGATTTATATGGACTCCTATGAGCTTGCTAATCGACCAGTCCCGGGAGAGGATCTGGGGTCTTCTCCCTACGGAGCCTCTGCTTTGGAACACACTGAGGGAAGCTTCCAGCTGAAACCGAGAACAGCATCTCTCCTGGGAGCTTTGAGATACACTGAGAGATTTTGCTTGTTTATCTCACCATCGTTGTATCCTTTCCTGAAAATAAACCACATTCCATGGAGATCTTTGGGGTTATATCTTTGGCCCACAACAACCCTCTAAGGATGCAGGGCAGGAAGCTGGAAGGAGCTGGTCCATAACAGAATCCCAGAGCCACTATCATGGTCCTGGCCTGCCTCCCTCTAGATTTCTGGCGGTGTAAGATGAATGAGTCCCTTTCTCTAAGCCATCACTTTTCTGTTGTTTGTGACCAAATGCAATCTCAACCGAGAATGAAAAGATGGAGGTGGAACTCAAGCCTAAATCTGTCTGATACCAACACCTGTTCTTAACTGCCACTCTATGCTATGGCTTATCTGAAGCAAGAGTTGTACAATTAGAGAAGAAATGAGATGTCCTAACATGGTCAGAGAAGGCTTAGTAGCAGCTGATATCTTTCAGTACCTGCTTTGAAATTTCCAATTTGGATGGCCAGTCTGGAGGCACCATCTACAGCCCACCATCTCTAACTTCAGAGCAACTTTCAGCAGGCATGTCACTAATTTCCGTCATGTCTTAGGGTTGGGGTTGGAGTAAGACACTGATTTGGTTTCCAAAACTTGCCAGGGGCTGTTCCTTTCCTTTGACTATTCCCCAGGCCTTCAAACTTGCACCTCTGCCTCAGGAAATTTCATGCAACCAGGACCTCGATAATTGAAGGCATGGCCTGCATCAACATTTGAACCAGATGTCCTTCCACTCTGGGTGACAGAAAGGAATCCTCTTTGTCTCATGTCCTAGGAAACAAGAGGCCCTCATCTAATTTGATCTGTATCTCTATCCTGCGGCCTGGCACCAAACTGGAAACGCAGATGAAAATAAAAACATAAGGTAGGCAGTTTCGTACTAATCAGAACCTTGCTTCCAGAGCATGCCTAAGGGGTCTGAATGAAAGAAAATATCATAGCAGAAAAAGAGGGGGCTGGGGGAAGCTGGAGAGAGAGAGCAGCCAGCTGACTAACAGCTAAGGAATGCACCATCACGCTTTATCAGGCCTGACATGGCATCTGTCCTCTGCAGAAGGTCCCATTCTCCAGTGCTTATATTTGTCACATCTCTTTTCCTTTCAAACAAAAGATGCTTGACAGTCCGAATGGATAATTTGTAAGATGCCAGGGCTCCTCAGCTATCCGTGCATATATATTTTTGGATGGGGAGAGGGCAAGTGGAAGGCAATGGCCACATTCTGGGGACAATGAGACCATGATAGCTTTGAAACCTGCCCAGTGCAAAAATAACCAGGAGCCGTTGTCTCCCTCAGGCAAAACTAAATGAATGACTCTAACCCACTACAGAGGCCATGTGCCCCGGAGCCCAAGACTGCAAGAATGAGGCACAAAACATAGCTGTAGGAAAATTTAGTGATTTTGACTTTCTGCCCAGACTAATAAACTTCTTTGTGTTTGCAAAACTCTCTGAAATGTTTCAGTTGTCCTGGCCTCGTCTATTGCATGAAAGGACAGTTCACATTTCTCCCCTCAGGTGTTGAGTACAGTTAGGAGTTTGCTTCCATTTTTGCACCAGACCTAAAAGGAGTATGTGTGTGTGTGCAGCATGAGGTGGGGTACAAAGCTCCATTAGTCCCTACATTCTTGATTAGAGTTTTGACCACAATAGCTGGACTTGAACAAGTTTTATTCACTTTTGCAAATAACCTCAAACTGTAGATTAGCTACTTATTTGTTTTTAATTGAATGTGCCCTAGGAACAGGAAACTTCCTTAGTTCAGCCAATCAGCATATTTATTGGAGTTATTGTTCTGAGCAGATACAAGAGATGACAAAGATAGCACCCAGTAGGTTCTTTAAGGGGTGACAGTAGAGATAAGGAGAAAAAAAGTGAATGCAGTTTCAGGTGTAAGTGCATGTGTCCATTTTTTCTTGGAAATGACTCTTTAACTCACACCAGATTCACAAAAGGATCTGGGATGCAGTAAAATGTTATAAGAGTATTGCCTAATAGGCTCTGGAGGTAACTGGGATGCTTTGGTGGGGGTTGAATCTCAGTGAACCTTGGCTTCCTCATTTGTGAGATGGAGATGCCATCATGGACTTGGTATGAGGATTAAATAATGTGTGAAAGCATTTAGTGTGGTGCCTGGCACACAGTAGGTCATCAATACATGCTAACTATCCTGAAGAAGGAGGAGGATGAAAAGGAAGGAGAAGGAAAAGAAGAAGAAAAAGGAGAGAGAGAGAAGACACAGGTGTAGGGAATTTTCTACATACACTTTGGGAGTTCCAGGGGTTCTGGGGCTGGAGAAGTCAAGGAAGGCTGCCTGGAGGAAGTGAGACAGGATTTAGCCCTTGAAGATCAAAAAGGATTCAAATTGAGAGAACTGGCCCATGTTAGTGTTACACCTAGAGTAAAGGTTAAGGAAAAGGATAGATATTGGGTTAAGTCTAAGTTAAAGTTTAGTCTTAATGTTAGCAATCCAGGCTGAGGGAATAGTAATATTTTAGCATAAAGCATTAGCAGAGTCCAGCCCAGTACACAGAGGCATGGAGAACTAGCAAGGGCAGATGGCCCATGTCACCTGAAAGTAGGAGACAAGTGAGCTGAGAGAGTGTTGGGTAGAAGTAGGTAGGTTCTCCAGAGCATTGTTAGAGCAAGCTCCATCAACTCACCTGCCTTTTTAAGCAGGTTTGTGCAAGTGAATCGGGTTCACACCATGTGCTCATTAATGACAAAGCCCATGCTTCTTTCACCTCCATCTTCCCAACTCTCAGTCCAGTGCCCCACACTTAGTAGTTGCCCAGTAAATATTTGTCCTAAAGTCCAAGCTAAAGAAGTCTTAGAAACCTTAAGGGAAGAAATGTCCCTCCCAGCAATAGCCCCTCCAGTTCTCCTGCATTAGCATCCTTCTCTCTCCCCTAGGGTCATACTCTCCATTGCTCTTGACTTTACTTTGTGATATGTTCGCACAGAGAAGACAAGAGAGGACAAGGTGTGCCCTCTCTCCTAAATCTTATACTTCCTCTTCTAAAAACCACTTTTGGGATGCAAGTTGGTGTTCTCAAAGGACTAAAGAAATGATGACCTTTCAAATCCAAGCTCTACTATCTCTACACGTTTGACTTACAGTCAAGTCTTTATCCCTCTCTCTGCAGTGTTTTGCTTGTGTGTAAATTTTTTGTGATAATGACTACTTTATCAGTCTGCAGTGAATTTCAGGTGTTACCACTTCTGGTGTTTTTCCTCCATTCCTAAAGGTCTGTGTATCCTTTTCCTTTTTGGGAAACCTTTCCTTTCAGTTCAAAGAATTTCATTTTGCATTTTTTATAGTGCCGGTCTGGTAGCAATGAATTTGCTTAGCTTATCTTTATCTGAAAATGTCTTTATATAGTCTACAATATTGAAGGTGTTATTTGCTGGATGTAGAATTCTAGGCTGACAGATTTCTTTTCTTTTAGCACTTTAAAAATGTCCTCGCACTATCTTCTGGCCTCCATGGTTTCTGATGGGAAGTCAGCAATCAGATGAAACATTTTCTCACCTATGTAATGTAACTTTCTTTTCTGATTTTAGCATTTCTTCTTTATCTTTGCTTTTCTATTGTTTGACTATGATGTATCTAGATGCAATTTTCATTGTTTTTAACCTGTTTCAGTTCTCTGAGCTTCTCCCCAGAATGTAAGGTCCATCAGGACTGGGATCTTGTCTGTTAATTTCACTTTTGCATCCTTACGACCTAGAAAAGAGCCTGGCTCTGTGGTATGACGCTCAGAGAGGTGGACCTTTCTGATATCATACAGCTATTGGGTTGTAGGAGTCAGCATTTTGAAACATTTCTCTTTGCCTCCCTCTTTGTGTTTCTTGCTACACTGAAGGCAGGCCAATCTCACATTGTGTTTCTCATATTAGTCGATGTGGCTTCTCTATAGCTGACATTTCCCATCAGGAAGTTTGAGCCATTCTCTCCCTTAGCCTACTTCCCCTGGAAACAACCCTGACTTTAAAGTATTTAATTTGCATTGAATTAACAGTAACCTTAAAATGACATGAGCCAGCTCTTCTCTGCACAAAAATATTAGATGCTGTAAAAGGAATCTAGCATGAGAGAAATTCTAGTCTAATGGAACTTAACTATGAAAAACCAGCAGAAGAAAAAGTTTTAAAGTCATGTTAAAATTTATCTCTTCAGTTATCAAGAGAAAAACTAACATGTATGCAGCCCTTTTTATTTGTGTCAGAATGCACTTAATAAACACCAATTTAAACATAACGGTTTTCTAGATAAATCAAATGAGTCCCTTCACTAAGATTTTTCAGATCACAGTATCAGGTACAATGGTACCAAAACTGAAATAGTTAATTGAAACATATTCATGGAATACTACATTTCTAAATATCTGCACAAGTTTTCTAAATGCACTTTTTATGCATTGTCTCATTTGATCTTCTGATATTTTTGTGAGAAGTATTGTGAAACCTATTATTATTATTAAATCTATTTTTTACATTTAAAGTTTGGGGAAGTTATTACTAATAACTGGAAGAGCTAAGATTTAGATTCGATCTTTAAATCTAAATCTTATTTCCTTAGGGCTCACCAGGCGGCTTAAAGCAGTTGTACACAGAAAAGGTAAAATATTTACTCTAGCTAAGACTAGGGTGAGTAATTTGGGTATCAGACAGAAGTAGTGCTATTGAATGTTCATATTTATCTAAAGTGAGATCGACTTGATTGGGAATACATGAGTGCATGTATGAATAGGCAGTGTGCATATGATCATATATACATATATATATGCATATTTTGTATCTGTGTACACTCACATGTGTGAGTGTAACATACTTGGGGATACACATATATACATATATACCTGCAGTTGGGGAAATCTTAAAACAGGCCAAGGGGGTGAAGGGGGTAAAACTAACACAGTATTGTATATCAACTACATTCTAATAAAAATACATATTCATAAAGCAAAAAAGTAAGCATGAAGATGTCATAAGCTCATTGAATGGAGAAGAGATGAGTGGGATAATTTTGGGAGAAGAATCCGAGAACAAAAAAGAAAGATTCAAAGAAGCAATGAGAACCGGTGCCTGCTGCCAGTCAGTCCACTCAACAGGGATGTAAAGGAGCTAGTGCTCAAATCACCATTATTACCTGTGCATTCATGGCAGCTCTGCTCAGTGGTCATAGCACTCTTTACCACTTAATCCGGAGACAACCACAGTCCTCCTCAAAACTGTGCTCCAAGCCGCCATGGCCAGTAGGTCAGAGATAGTACCTGACAGGCCTTCCCAGCACTGCCTGAAGAATGAGGAACTACTCACTGACGTTACTCTCAGTGGTATTTTCATTCGAACACAGTCAGTCATGAGGTCCTCCCATTTGGGTTCATTTATTCAGTTCATATTTGAACAGTGGACGTGCTCTGTTCTAAAGCTCCTCCTTCTTCGGGTCTTAGACGCCGCCTCCTCTGGGAAAAGTCCTGCTTATAGTACAGTTACCCTCCCCTCCCCATTTCTTAATCTCAGCACCCTGTTTGCTTCCTTCACGGCATCTTCTCATTTGGTTCCTGAGTTTTCTGTCTCCCTCAGTAGACCAACACTGAGGGTGTGCCTGCTGAGCTCTCCCTTGTATCTCCAGCACCATGGAAGTGATTCAATGACTGCATGAGCAAAGGAACAAATGCATGAGTACTTGAGGCCTGACCTCAACTGGCTCAGAGTGTACGGTGAAAGGCTCTTATGTGAGCCCATAAACAGTGCAATCCACACAGTCAGCAAGCTCACAGGCACACTGGGCAAAGCGCTATGAGAGAAGAGAGAAAGAGCAATCTGAAGACTTCCCTCAGAGATGATCCTTGAAGGGTGGGTAGAGATTAGCAAAGCACAGAATGGAGAAAGAATATTCAAGTTCAAAGGGACATTTAAAATGATAGCATTGAGAAAGAATCTGAATTTGGGTGAGAATGAAACAAAGGGAGATGTCGTGTGGGTGAGGATGACGGATGGGTGGCCAGTGAGGAGGCGACCGAGGGCAGGGGGACCACATCAACAAGGGCTCCCAGCTGCCTGCCTCTTCGGTCCCCTCCTGTCCAGCTCCCACCCCACCAAACTGCCTGCCTAGGAATCCGTTCATGTTTACAATGAACATGCTTCTCTTTGGTAGACAGTCTAAGCCTAGAAATGGAATAAGATTATCTTTGTGTTTATTTTAGTCTCACTTGAAGGATCTTATCTCTAGCAAACCCACCATCATAGTTCACCACAGCAGAACACGATAGGAAGAACCACTTTAAAAAAAAAAAAAAGGCAATTATTTTCTCCAACCCCATTAAACTGTCATGAAGTTATTCCTTATTTACAAATGCAGATTCATTGCTTAAAGTCCACAGGCCCCAAGAGAGAAGGGCAGAGATGAAATCCTGAGGTACATGATGGTTTTGGTGTCTGGACTTTGGGGAAAATTGTTCAGGGTTTTATGAAGAATTAGCTTTCATACTAAAGTTTATTAAATTCTATTCCTGAATTCTTTCCCCTTTGGAAAGGACCTTTCAGCCATTAAGCCTGGAGAACAGCCCACGTCAGATGAATTCCAAATTAAATGTAATGGAAGGTCTGGAAACCTCTGGAAACAGACAACAGAAGTCTCATTAAATGTGTGTAGACACTCACAACAAAACCTGACTCACTTATATCCCAAGAAAGGAGAGGCTAACAGGGGTGAGCGCTGGTGGAGGGTCTCGTGGGCACACACTAATAAGACTGTAAGGAGAAAGCAAACACCACTCTCCCTCATGAAATTTTCCTTGGCCAATTGCAAAGGGAAAATTGCTTGGAAATACCAATTAACATCACTTTTTTTTGTCTATTTTAATTCCTTTTCCCTTATCAAATCAAGATCTGTTACTGCTTAATCTCAACTCAAACATTTACAGGCCAAAAGTGATCAAAAGAAAAAAAAAAGACTGAGTGAAACCCTAGCTTGGGACCCAAGTATTTTTTTTTATTAAGGTCTTATTGATATACACTCTTATGAAGGTTTCACATGAAAAAACAATGTGGTTACTACATTTACCCATATTATCAAGTCCCCACCCATACCCCAATGCAGTCACTGTCCTTGGGTGTAGTAAGATGCCACAGATTCACTATTTGCCTTCTCTGTGCTACACTGTTTTCCCCGTGATCCCCCACACCATGTGTACTAAATATAATACCCCTCAATCCCCTTTTCCCACCCTCCCCACCCGCCCTCCCACACCCCTCCCCTTTGCTAACCACTAGTTCCTTCTTGGAGTCTCTGAGTCTGCTACTATTTTGTTCCTTCACTTTTGCTTCATTGTTATATTCCACAAATGAGGGAAATCATTTGGTATTTGTCTTTCTCTGCCTGGCTTGTTTCACTGAGCATAATATCCTCCAGCTCCATCCATGTTGTTGCAAATGGTAGGATTTGTTTCTTTCTTATGGCTGAATAGTATTCCATTGTGTATATATACCACCTCTTCTTTATCCATTCATCTACTGATGGACACTTAGGTTTGCTTCCAGATCTTGGCTATTGTAAAAAGTGCTGCAATAAACATAGGGGTGCATATGTCTTTTTGAATCTGAGAAGTTGTATTCTTGGGGTAAATTGGGACCCAAGTATTTAATGTACCTTAATGTAATAAGTGCACTGGTAATATCTTGAAAAACAGAAATGACGTTGTTAGACAAAATGAGCAATGGTCCCATTTTCACTTTCTACAACCTTCTTAGGAAGAAGAAATAATTAATCCTTAGCTGCCAGAAATATAGAACAAATATTTTGGGGCTTTTTTTTTTGTCATTTTAAAAATTTTGTCCCCTGTTCTCTTCACAGGCCCAACAAGCTCAGACCAAATATATTCTGTGAAGTTCGATTTTAGCACAAAAGAGCAATCTAGAGAATCATGTACAGAAGGGAAGGACTACATGGTTGAAAGCTCCTTGGAGGCAGAATGAATCAAGAAAAGATTCTTTGGCTGAATCAGTACTGCCCTTTGTTGACAATCAATAGTACCTATAAGGATGTGTAATCAACTCTCCCACCTGCAACTTTTTCACATTTTAATGTTTCTAGCATTGAGATGTGTCTGACAATTCAAATGCTCATTTGTTTAGTGTAGTAGGGTTTCTCTTCTTCCTGCAAAACTATTATTAAATTGAAAGTGTGTCTTGTAATAAGTAATACTTGGATACTGAGGAAATTATTACCATTATGTATATTTTTATTTTTTATTAGGTACAGTGAACAAATTACACAAGGAAACAGGAAATGGGAATGGACTCTGCCTGATAGATTAACAAATGGACAATTAAGTGACCAGACCATGAAGACTCTTGAGTGCAGTGCTTAGGACTTTTGTCTATTTAGTATGAAATATTTTATATGCCTTGGGCAAGGGAGACCTTTATAACAGTGATATGGAGCGATGAGAGAATGGAAGAATTAAATGTTAGAGGAAAGGAGAATAAAGGCTGTTGAAAATGCTCTGAGCAGAGCTAAGAGAAGCTGAGCTGGAGTAATATCAGCACCCAGATGGAGAGAAAGAGCAAGGTTTGAGGGATTTTTTGGAACATACAATCGTCACAATTTGGTGACCCACTGGATGTGGACAGCATTCCTTGATTTCCTACTTCACAGAGATGCGGATATTGAGTCTCCTCAGGTAGCATCAAGTTTAAAATGGAAAGCTTCAACTAGGCCTCCAGGCCATGGATCTAGAACATGCTTTGGAAGCCCTGTGCTCTGCAACACACACTGAATCTCTCAACTATTCAGCCCTGGGTCTCTAAGGCAACAACAGGTATGCCAACACAGAGGCATCTTTGAAGACAGCAAAATGGCTGCACCTGCAGCAGAGACAAATCTTAAAGGTAGCATTGCTTGTGTCACAGGAGGAGATGCACAGAATGATATCCAGAAAATACCACCTCCACCCAAACCTCACCAAGGGCAAGATCACATTTAAAGATGAAGAGGGTTCTTAGCTCTCAAGGAATTGATTATGTAGGTCTAAACCAAGTAGAAAAACTCATCACTCCATAAGTTATCAGGCCTTTCAAATGAAATTCAAATTTCTTAGCCCTATATTCAACCCACATTTCTGTCTTCCACTGCTTTATGCACTTTTACAAATAATTATTAATAACAATTAACATCTCCTAAGTATTTACTGAATGTGCTGGGCATTTTGCTATACGCTTTACATTAGATCATTTAATCCTCAGATTAACTTTATGTGATTTATTATGATTATTATTATCCCTATTTTATAGCTAAAGATGCTGAGGGTCCCAGAGATTAAATTTGTCTAAAGTCAAGATGTTAGTAAGTGGCAGATCTGAGAATCAAATTCAATTCAAGTCTACAATATAGCCACGTAGCTCCTCTAGGAGCAACCCTCTTATAAAATACAATGAAAATTTCTGAAAAAAATTATAGTTTAATATTTGAAGGCAATACCAAGGAAGTAAAAGCAAAAAGATACCAGAGAAGAGGGAAGCTGACATTGAAGACAGGCTAAAATTCCAATAGAAAGCCCAGCATTACTGGCTTAATAAAAAAACAAAGAACAGAGTTTGGGGACATCCCAGCCACTGGAAAGTGCGAGGGACAATCCCAGGAAGGAGAAAGCTAGAAAGAGTGAGCCCTAAATTTTATGTATAACTCATATCCAAATCTCTGGCTGAGCCAGGAATTATGAATATATGAGGCATAGTCCAAGCAAACCAGCAAAGAATAAAAGATTTAACTGAAATTAGAGCTGCCACTCACAACAGGGGAAGCAGTGTTTGTAGTTGGCATTCAGCCAAGTTGTGTTTCCATTAGGAAAATGGCAACAACATCTACTTTTTGGCAGAATACAACCAGATCCATATTTTCTACCACACAGTATTCACAGAGTCCAGAATACAATCCGAAACTGGTCAACCGGCAAAGAAACAGGAAAATGTGATGCGTTGTTAAGAGAAAAGCAGATCAAGGAAGACCACCTTGAGGTGACCCAGATACTGGGATTATGAAATAAGGTTTTTAAAGCAGCTATTAAACTACCCTTAAGGATATGAAGAAAAATACACCATAACAGGTGAGAAGATACTAAACCTCAATAAAAAATAGGGCGCTTAACATAAAGAAATAGAAAATGTAAAACTGAAAAATAAAGAATTTGAAATAAAAAAACTTTCTGGATACGATTAGCAGTAGGAAATGAATATAAAAATAGATCAATGGAAATAACCTCAATATGAAGAACAAAGAGAAAAAGAATTATCTAGAAATGAGAGAGAGAATCATACAGCTCTATGAGAAAATACCAAAAGGTCTAACACGAATATAGGGAAATCCAAAAAGAAGAGAAGCAGAAGAATGGAAGGAAAATATTTCTAAAGAGATAATGACTGAAAATTTTCCAATTTTGTGAAAGACATGAATTACAGATTTAGAAATCTCAGTGAACACCAAGCAGGATAAATACAAAGAAATGCATGCCTACGAACATCACAAACTGATGAACCAACTATAAAGAGAAAATCTTGGAAGCAGACAAAGAAAAATGGCACATTACCTAGAAGGAACTGTAATTCAACTGAGCATTCACTTTTCATCAATGGCCAGAAGACAGTGTAATAAAATCTTTGAAGTATTAACAAAAAACTACTGTCAACCAGATTTCTATATCCACCAAAAATATACTCAATAATGAAGGCTAAATAAAGACATTTTCAGATAGAAGAAAACTAAGAAAATTCATTGCCAAGAGACTTGTACAATAAAACAAAACAAAACAAAACAATAAAGAGATTCAAACTGAAGGGAAATGACACCAAATGGAAACTTTGATCTTCAGAGAGGAATGAATAACATCAAAAATAGTAAATATGTGAGTAAATGCAAAGGATTGTTTTTGTCCTTTTGTTTGGGACATAAAATTGTTAAAAGCAAAAATGATCACTTTTTAAAAATGGGTTCATAACAAATGTAGACATAATACATGACAACTACTGCACAAAGGATAGGAGAGTGGTGTAAAATGCCACAATGTTAATTCTAATAATACTGCTAAAAGTTAAGGAGGTATAACTGTAATCCCTGCAAAAATCACTTTAAAAAAAACTCAGATACAGATAAAAAGCAATACATAAAATGTTACTCTAAAAGCATTCAGTTAAGCCAAAAGAAAGCAGGAAAAGGAGGAAGAGAGGGGAAAAGAATCAAAAGGCACAAACAGAAAACAACTAGTAATATTATAGTACCAAATTCCACCATATCAAAAATTAATTTAAATATTAGTGAATTAAAGACTCCAGTTAAAGGATAGAAATTTCTACAATAAATTTAAAATGCAAGGCCCAACCATATGTTGTCTACGAGAGATCAACTTAAATATGAAGACATAGACTGAAAATAAATGGACAGAAAAATATTTACCATGCATAACAGCAAGCATAAAGAGGCTGGAATAGCAATATTAATGTCAGATGACATTGTTTTCAAAACACAGAACATTTTAGAGTTGAAAAGGAATCTTTTATAATGCTGACATGCCCAATTTTTTAGAATGACATGAAAATCATCAGTGTGTATACACATCTCGTAACAGAGTTTCAAACTACATGAAGGCAAAACTTGATAAAAATAAAGGGATACACAATTCCACAGCTGGAGATTTTAACACTCGCTTTTCAGAAATTGATACAACTGGACAAAAAAATATGTAAAGCATAGAAGATGCAAACAGCATTATTAACTGACTTAACATTATTGGCATGTTAAGCCAATACAGCAACAGTAGAATGCATATGCTTTTCAACTGCACATGGTACGTTCAACAAGATAGCTCATATATGAGGCCATAGAACAGGAATCAATAAATGTAAAATGATGGAAATAATGCAGGGTATGTTTTCTGACCACAATGAACTAAAACTGGAAATCAAAGCCAGTAAGCTATAGAGAAAAATCCCAAATACTTAGAAATTAACCAACACACTTTCAAATAAACCATGAGTTAAAAAACAAATCATGCGGCATGGGAAATGAGAAAATATTTGGAATTGAATGAAAAACAACATACCAAAATTTGAGAGCTGGGGCTCAGAGAAAGATTTATAGATTTCAAATACATTATAAAAAGTGCTTATATTTATATTTCTTATAAAAATAAACATGTTTTATATTATTTTTTTTAAGTGTATTCATTTTTTGGATTACTGTAACAAAGTCCACAGACTGGTTTAAACAAAATAAATTAATTTTTTCCTGATTCTGGAAGATAGAAGTCCAAGATTAAGGTGTCAGCAAGGTTGGGGGCCTCCTTGGTTTATAGGTGACCATTTTATCTCTGTGTTTTCACATTGTCTGTGCTCTGTATCCACCAGTGTCCTAATTTCCTCTTCTTATAAGGACACTAGTCCTAATGAATTAGGGCCGCCCTAAATCAACTCATTAAACCTAAACTTCCTCCTTAAAGACCCTCCCTCCAAATAGTCACATTCTAAGGTACTGGGGGTTAGGACTTCAACCTATGAATTAAGGGGAGACACAATTTGGTCCATAAAAAAAGGTCTAAAAATCAATAACCTAATGTTCCAACTTAAGAAACTAAAAAATAAAAGAATAGATTGAACTTAGAAGAAAAGAAATAATAAAGATAAAAGAAATCCATGAAAAAACACCCAAATAATAGAGAAAATTTACAAAGCTAAAAGTTGAGTTTTTGACAGTTAAAAAACTGATAAATTTCTAGCAAGACTGATTGGGAAAAAAAGAAAGGCAACACCAAGTCCTAATATGAGAAATGCAGGAGAGATAAATGCATTATGGATCTTACAGATAAAAAAAAGATAATAATGGAATTTTATGAGCAACATTATTTCAACAAATATGACAACTTAAATGAAATCAACAAATTTCTTTAAAAATACAACTGAACAAAACTGATACAAGAGGAAACAGAACATTTGCAGAGTCACAGACCTATTGAAGAAATTAAATTCCTATCAGAGAACTTCCAACACACAGAACACCAGGTCCATGGTTTAAGTGATGCATTACACCTCACGTTTAAGAAAAAAAAAGCCATTAATCTTATACACACTTTTTCATAAAATTGAAGAAGAATCATACTTCTCAAGTTATTTCATAAGGCTAGCATCACACTAATCAAAACCTGACAAACATATTACCAAAAAGAAAATTAACCAACGTTCCTCACGAACATAGATGCAAAATCTTTAACAAAACATCATCATATTATCAAACAGAACCCAGCAGCGTACAGAAAAAGGATAATACATCATGTTCAAGTGGAAATTATCCTAATAATGCAAGATTTTAACATTCAAAAAGTAATCAAGGCAATTAAACATACTAATAGTAAAAAGGAAAAGATTGTATGATTTTTTAAATAGATGCAGGCAAAGCATTTGACAAACTTTAACATCTTGATAAAAATTCTCAGAAAATTAGGGATAGAAGGGACTTTCCTCAGTCTCTTAAAGGGCATTTATAAGAAACTGATGGCTTAAATCATACATAAATCACTAAATGGCAAAGTATTAACCCTTGTCCTCTAATATTCAGAAAAGACAAGAATGTATCTCTCACCCTTTATATTGAACCATCATACTGGAGGTCCTGGCCATTGTGAAAGGCAAGAAAAAAATTAAGTGCACCAAGTTCAGAAGGCAAGAAGTAAGATTGTCAATGTGCGGATGTTGTTATTGTACATGGAGAAAATTGTCAGGAATCTACAAAATAACTCTTATAACAAATAAATGAAGGGAGTAAAGTCACAGGATATGAGATTTTTATATAAAAAACAAATGTATATTTATATACTAGCAGCAAACAATTATAAAAGGAAATTTAAAATAAAAACAATTACATTTGCCAGGAGTGTTAAAAAACATAAAATACTTCAGTGTAAATTCAACAAAGGACATACAGGTCCTCTACACTAAAAACTATAGAACTGCTGAAAGAAATTAAATGGGAGCTATAGTGTGCATGGTCAGGGAATGAAAAGCCCCAGTACTGCTGAGATGTCAACTATCCTCAAGTTAATTCATAGAATCAATACAATCACATAATAATCCCTGCAGGTGTTTTGTTCTGTTTTGTAAAAAATCAACAACCTCATTCTAAATTCATATGTAACTCAAGTTTGAAAAGGATGAAGTTAGAGGAAATGGTATGCACCTTTGTAAAAAAAAAAAGATTTGCCAGCTTCTTAAAGACTAAACATACACCTACAAAAACTGTGAAGTGTCTGAGATTTCACTGAACTTCAGTCTAATAATTGAGCCTTCCCCAGTCTGTTGGATGCTGGCAGGGTCACAAGACTTGGGTTAGAGACAAAGGATATTTTTTATTCACAGCTATAGCAGTAGTCAGTGTCAGCCAGTGCCAGCTCTCAAAAGCCCCAATTCCCATAGGGTGATGTGAAGAGGACCAAGTGACATCTACACACATAGCGGTTTAGATTATAGCACAGGAACACTTTAGGGGGGACCTTAGGGAACCCAAATCTTTTATAACGGACAATAAACCTACCTGACCTTTACCCTAGAGAAAGACATATTTACTATACTAGACAGTAAACAAAGTTACTCTTTGCTCTGGAGGGAGACACCACATCTTTCAAGACTGTTCACAATACAAATATCTTTAGCAAAATAGTCTTAATGAATGTAGTCAGTTACTCTGCTCATCAGATGTACAGGAACGTGAGAGAGTGTGTTATCTCCCAACACCACCTAACTTATAGACCCAGCAATTCTACTCCAAAGTATCTACCCAAGAGAAGCAAGAACTTATTTCTGCTAAAACATTTGTACAGGAATGTTCGTAGCAGCCTCATTCATAATAGCAAAAAGCTAGAAATAGCTGACATGTCCATCAACAGCATGAATATACAAACTGAGGTATATGCATACAAAAGGATATTACTCAGTAATAAAATGGAATGAAGTACCAGTGCAAGCTATAATATGGGTCAACCTCAAAAACATTGTACTGAGTAAAGAAATCTTACACAAATCATTTATAAAAATTCTAGAACAGGCAAAACTGATCTATGGTGGAAAAACATCAGACAAATTATTGCCTCTTAAAGGGTGTGAGAGCAGGGAATGATTGAGAAGTCCTGAGGGAATTTCCTAGGGTGATGGTAATGTTTTATATCTCGATAGGGCACTGGATAATACATTCATCAAAACTCAATGAATGGTACACCTAAGATTTATGCATTTCACTATATGGAATTTTTAACTCAAAAGGAAAATTCTTAAAAGAATCACAAATATTAAACTCATTAATGGCATGCATCCAAAGGATTTAGGGGAGATTGCACTGTACTGATGTCTGCAATTTACTATGAAATGTATTTCAAAAAATGAATTGGTAGATAGATACATCAATGATAAAAACAACTGTAGTAAGCTGTCAATTATAAAATCTAGTGGTATGTATTCTCTGTAAAATTATTTCAACTTTTCAGTATGTTTGAAATTTTCCTTAATAAAATATTGGGGGGAAAAATAGAAGATCAGTATGTGCCTAACCAAGAAAAAGAGAAAAAAACTCAAGCCTGGCTCCAAAATCACTCAACTATTACATGCTATTTCACGTGTTATTCCTTTCTTATGAATTAAATTAAATTGAGTTACTCCTGTTGCCCCATCAACCCTACATTTTCTCACCTCTTTGCCTTTGGTGGTGGTGTTTCCACACCTGTAAAACTCATTCCCATTAAGATTTCATGAGCAAACCCTACAGACCTATGAGCAGAAAAGCCATTCTCCTCCTTTCAGTGATTCCCTCCTTTACGTTTTCCAGAAATCCCAGGACCTTTACAGTTCACAAGGGGGTCCATCTAATTTCCCACCTAAGTGGGCAGAGAGAACTAGGGACTGATGAGTCTTCTGACATTATGTTGCTATTGAAGAAAGTCCTGTGGGCCCTCCACCGGGCAGTGAAAGCTCACGGCAGGCACTGGGATTCTCGGGGGCAGGCTGCTCCTGCTCTGAAATGCTTAGGTTTACAAGAAGGAACTCTGAGCCTCAGCTTTTCAGGTTTATTTGAAGTCTAAACCCTCCCTAGAAGAAGTAAGTTAGGATGGCTAATGAGATTTGCCAGCTGTTGGACCCAGAACTGCTCTTTCCCACCACAGTCAAACAGGTTTTCTTTTAAGTCTTCAAAACAGAAAGAATCTGATTACACCCTTTTCCCCAAATTGTTGAGCTAACTAGCTATCATCTATCTATCATCATCTCCCTTCTAAGTGAGTAATAATAATCATGACACTAGTACTACTACTACTAATAAAAATTATTGGTGACTCAGAAGTGATTTATTTTTCCCAGAGAAATGTTCCAAGTGATTTTTGAAAGTCCCATCCTGACACAGCAGGAAGAATTGTGGGGAAGGGAAAAAGGGAGATGGGCAGGAGGTGCCACCTTCAATGATTCCAAAACTGATATTATGACACCTTTCACACTGAAAAATAATTTTTAAAACAGAAATTTTAGTTTCTTGGGGAGTATTCCACTACTTACATGTTTGAGTGTTTTCAAATTTATATTGATGTTATGGTGACTAATAAAATACAAATTAATTAAAAGACATTGTTAATTCATGATGACCTTTGTCATTTCCTATGTATCAACAAGTGGGTATCAAATGTCCAGCAACTTCCATGCTTGTGAATGGAGTTGGGGGTGGGTGATAATAAAGCAAATCTTAGGCTATTAAGATAGTGTTTACACTACAAACATTTGCACCATTCATATAATGATTCCCCTTATTTCATCTCATATCTTTATTCCCTTATTATTTTTTTGAGCCTCTCCCATGGGCCAGGCACTCTACATAGGTGCTGTACATACAGTGATGAGAAATACAGACATTTTTCCTGATTTCAAGAAGTCCAAAGTCCAGCTGGGGCAGCATGATTAAGCCATCGCACTGTGAGGTGAAAGCACCGCTTTAGAGAAACGCAGAGTACCAACGAGGGGCTGTCAGAACAACCTGACTCACCAGACGAGGATCCAGCAAAGCTTTGCAAAGAGGGCCATAGTTAAGTTCAGGCTTGGAGGGTGTGCAGAACTAGCCAAGCAAGGAGGAAAGAAAGTATATTCTGGAGTAGACCAAGGGCAGGCTTGGGTAATGGCTAGAGGCAACAGGAGGGAGGGAAAACTGAAAGAGTTGAAAGAAGCTTTATAAAGCTAGGGTCTGATGTGCTAAGGCTGAAGCTGGAGAGGAGACAATGGCCCAGTAATGAGGGGCTCTAGGAGCCATGCTAAGTATGAGATAACTGAGCTCCAAGTTACACTAACAAATTTTCTCAAGGATGCAGAGTACATTAGGCACAGAGCCAATCTAGATTCCTGCCTTTCCGGGTTTTAAACTAAAACCTGCCTATTGATTTCTTTTAGATAGAGTGGCCACTTTTGTGGAATGAGGATGACATGCAGGGGACCTGAGCCCAAGCCTATGTCGGTGAGTAAGTACAAACAGTAGGTGAGAATGCGTTGGTCTTTATCACCCTCCTGGGACAGTCGGGGCTCATTAATCATAGTGACAGCTCCCTGGATGCAGTCAGAAGTATTATTTTTTTCCTGAATGCTGCTATTTTCACCTGCCCGAGGCAAGACTTCATTTTATGACACCAGGACGGAGCCTTGTTGAAAATGATGAATGCCTTTTGGAAAAGAATAACATTTTGATAAAGGCGCTTCCAATCAGCCTCCAGGTTAGAATAAAGTGGTTTTCCTTGCATGTTTTTACAGTCATCTTACAAGAAAGCCAGCTTTATCTCTGGGCTCCAAATCAACTAACGTAGAGAGGCCTTTCATCATTAAAAATCAAATAAATAACTTGCCATAGTACCTGGCTTTTCATGAGTAATTATGGCTGGAGCTGCCACTTAGATTCCAACTTTTCTTCCAAAGCTTTGTGTGTATCTCATTATTCCAGTTTCTGACTCCCCAGCAGCTCCTGAAGGTCGTGTTTAGGTTTAAGCTCCAATCAGGGTCCTTCCATTGCCCAGAAAACAGATGTTATAAGAGCTTTGGAGATTTGCTGCATGTTATATTTTATCTCTGCTTTCTGGCATTAGATTTTACCTTTTCCTCTTTTGTATAATTCTCCATTTTCCTGTTTGGAAAATGCTTCAGTGTGAAGGGGAAGAAGAAGAGGAGGAGAAAGAACAAAGAGATGGAAGGAGGCGAGAGAAGGAATAAAAGCATTTTGGAAACCTCCTAAAGAGAAGAAAAGGCCTGCTTGTGCTGCATATGGGCAAAGGTGCTCCCACCCCCACCCCACCCCAGATCTGTGATCTTCCAGTTACTCCTGGTAGCCTGAGTTCCTCCTAGTGGAGGTTGAGGTAGAAGCCAGGCCTGTCCCATGAGAGCCAGCACTGGCAGAGAGCAAGCCTCATCTCCGCTCAAACTCCAGCGTTCTTAACTCAGTTGCTAATTCCATTGGCCATTACTGGAAATGCAGATTCCAAGGTGAGAGAGCGAAAATAGATTTCAGAAGCCAGGGTATGGGCTAGGGTTCTCCAAACCAAGGCCAAATGGAGGGTCAAGACCAGGAAAGGGACTGACTTAGAAGCAGGGACTGCTGGCTTTGTTTGCTTACATGGGCACACCAGCAAAACATACACACAAACGCATGTGTGTGCATGCAAGCATGCACACACACATGCAGAGGTATACCAATAGAGTCTAAAACACAACAACTAGCTAATACATAGCATGATTAACTAAGGATTGGATTGAGCCTGCCTTTAACTGTATCCCCCTTCTTTGCCACCCTTTTTTTTTTACAAACAACCTACTTATATTATAGAATATCACTACTGGTTACTATTAGCACACCTAGATGCTTTTTAAAAAATCTTTGAAAGCTAAAAGGGAAACAAAACCTTATAAATGCATATATTCTTTATCCCAATAATTCCATTGTATACTAAGAATTTACACTAAGGATGTGAGCATACCCAGTTTCATATACCAGAGCACTGCTATAGACTAAAACTCATAGGTTTAGGTCCTACCCCAGTGTATGGTTTTTGTAGGTGGGGCCTTTGGGAGGTGGTTAGGTCATGAGGGTAGAGCCCTCATAAATGGGATTAATGCCTAAAGAGGTCTGAAAGAGCTTCCTTAGCCCTACTGCCAACCGAGGTCTCAAGCAGATGTTGGCCATCCATACCCCGGAAGAAGGTCTCACCAGAGCCAAATCACGCCGGCCCCTGGATCTTGGACTTCCCGCCTCCAGAACTATAAGAAGTAAATTTCTATTGTTTATAAGCTACCCACTCTGTGGTATTCTGTTATAGCAGCCTGAATGGACAAGTATTAATTGCATAGTAATTTGTAATTGGAATATTCAACAGTTCAAGAGTAGTTGAATCATGGAATAGCATAAAAATCAAATCTTATTGAGCTATTAAAAATGACACTGTTGGACAATATCCATTCTTTAATAAGACAAGAAATTTGGCACTAACAATGTATGAAATATGATAAACAAAATGGAAGAAACCAGCAATTTATAAAATTGTAGTCATACTATGCTTGCATTTTCTTACAAGTTTATAAATATTTGTATTAAGAAATGCCTGAAAAATGGACATTAAAATGTCAGCCAGTATTAGATTGGTGGGGTTACAGGCCCTTTTAATATCTTATTTTTATTTATAGTAAACATATATAATTACAAAATAAGAAAAAAGTCATGCAATTTTTTCAGTTTAAGCTAATCATTTTGTTTACCCAGATCCAATCTGACATGTGAATATTGCTAATATTAACAAATCATAGCTAAATAATAAATTATCGGGTTTAGAGGTTTCCATTAACCCCATCACCCCCAGTTTCCATTATTCTTTTTTTTTGATTTATCACATCCACCTATTTGCTTGTGGGGTTCAAGAGTGCTCCAGTATTATCTCCACGATTTTCTTCCAAGCCAACCACTGACACCCATTCTTCCAGTTCCAATGCTGGCGCTTTGACATTTGCTCATACACAGGCAATGGCAGCTACATTTTGGCTGCAGCCAGGCCTACAGAAATTATAAGAGGCTGTCAATTGTCCGATGCAGCCCAGTTACAGTGAGATCAAATTTAAAATGTGCATCTTAGAAATCTAGTAAATATATCATAAATGTTTGCCATGCCATTTAGTCATTTCCTGTGATTGGCTTAATGATGAATACAACAGCTAACATATATTAAATCGAGTGCTTCCTGTGTCAGACTTTGTTCTATGTATGCCATATAGAATTACATAATCTAATTCACACTATAAAGGATGTATTATTATTATTCTCTTTTAACAAGACAAAGACATTGAGTACAGTGGGGCCCAGTCACATGTCCAGGGGACCCAAACAGTGAACAGCGAAACCAGAGAGCAAATCCAGATGTTCTGAATTCAAAGTCCACTGACCACCCTAAACTATTAGCCATTCTATAAAGCACATAATCTACTAAACCAATCACCATTTAATAGATATTGATGTTTGTTTCCATTGCACAGAATGAGGCAATGATCACTCTTGCAGATAAATATCATCATCATCCTATTTCCTTAGGATAACTTCCTGGAGAGGTCACTGTTGGGTGTAAAATTTTTGATGTTTAAGGACAAAGTATCTTCCAAATTGTCTCAACTGTACATCTACCAGCAATGTATGACAGGGCCCAGTTCCCCATAACCTTAAATCTTAGGTGTTCCTGTTTCTCTTAAAAAATCTGTACCAATTTGACGGGAAGTCAACAGTTACCCCAATCTTCTTATCCAGCCTGTGATTTTGTAGTAAGGTTGTACATGTCTTCATATGACCCTCAGCCACATGTGGTTCTTCCATGAATGACAGGTGTACTCTTTAAGATTACAAAAACTTCCCCCAAATCCAAGGATTCTTAGGTTCTGAGCAGCTGAGCCCTTACCTATAGCCCTCGAGTGGGAATTTCCAGATTTGCCCAGGTTTGTATTAATAGTTCTAAGCCTTGACCATACATTGCAGTGACCAAGGGAGCTTTAAAAATACTAAAGCCTGGCTCTTACCTCCAGAGTTTCTGCTTTAACTGGTCTGGGTGCAGCGCCAGTATCAGGATTTTTTTAAAGCTCCCCAGGTCATTCTAATGTTCAGTAAGGCAGAGAACCACAGCTTCAGAGAAAAGCCCCACTAATGGTGTAGTAGTACGCATCTAGGTATGCGGAAAAGTTGCTTTCCATCATCTGTACCTACTGCGAAGAGCAGGAAGATGAGGATGTGTATGAAAGGCAGAGATGAAGAGGGAAACAGATTCATATCCAGTGTCATCTCATTCGTTCAACAAACTGACTCAATAAATATTTGAGCATACACTATGATAATAATAGTGCACATTTATTGAATATTTACTGTAGGTCAGGCTCTATTCTAAGCCCTTTGCACATATTCCTTCCAATAACCCTTGGAGGCAAATACCCTCCTTATCCCCATTTTATAGGTGAGGAAACTGAGGCACAGTGAAGTTTAGTCACTTGCTTACAGTCACACAGCTACTAAGTGGTAGAGGCAGGATGTGAACACAAACAGGCTGGCTCGCTCTGGAGCCCATGTCATATCACTGCTTGCCTGATTCTGTGAAAGCAGCTGCTATATCACAGTAGACAAACAGGTGACACTTCCTGATTTCACATCACTTCAGGTTACTAGAGGGTTAGGAGAGTAAATGAATAAGCACACAAGATCTGAAGGAAAAGTACAAGATGCTATAAAAGTAACTATATACTCATGTTCATAGCAGCATTATTCACAATAGCCAAAAGATGGAAGCAACCTGTGTCCATCCATGAACGAATGGATAAAGAAGAGTGACATGTACATACAATGAAATATTATTCAGCCTTAAAAAGGAAGGAAATTCTGACACATGCTACAATCTGGTTGAATCTTGAGGACATTATGCCAAGTGAAGTAAGCCAGACACAGCAGGACCAACATGTATGATTCAACTTGTATGAGGAATAGAGTAGTCAGACTCTTAGAAAGTAGAATGGTGGTTATGGGAGCCAGAGGGAGAAAGGGATGGTGAGTTATTGCTCAGTGGGTAGAGTGTTCATTTTAGAAGATGAAAAATTTTTCTGGAGATGGATGGTAATGATGGTTGCACAAGAATGTGAAGGTACTTAATGCCACTGAACTAACTGCATGCTTAAAAATGGTTAAGAGGGTAAATTTTAGGTTATGAGCCTGTTACCACAATTTCTATAAGTAAAAATAAACAAATAATAGATAATTCTCTGAAAAGCATAACCAGAGGCCCCAAATTAGATTGGGGAGGGAGTCAAGGAAGGTCTATTTGAGGAGGTGACATTTAAATTGAGACTTGAGGGTCAGAAGAACCAGCTAGGTGAAAAGTAGAGAGAGGCAATTCTGAACAGAAGGAGCAGCATATCCAAAGGCCCTGGGGCAATAATAATGCCAAAGGGCCTAGTGAATGAAGGCAGCACGGTACAGGGTATGGCCTAGACAAGGAGCTTGGAATCTATTTTAAATGCTTTGCGAAACCACAGATAGGTATTGAACAAAGACACTATGACAAGATTTGTTTTGTTTTATTGAGCTCCATCCATAAGCCCTAGGAGAGTAGCTTGGAGGAGGGCAAGTTAGAAGGCAATCACTACCGTGTGAGTGTAGATGATGTAACAGTTGAGCTGAAGAAACTGAGATTCAGAGAGGTTAAGTAATTCACCTAGGGTAACACAGCATACAACTCTCAGAACTCAGAACCAATGTCTCTGCTTCTAATACCTGCATTCCTTACACTTGTAGATATAAAAACAAGAAGGGAAAATAGAACATACAGGAAAGATACTTCATAGTTCAGGCCCCTTTTTTTAAATAATTTATTTTATTATCATTAATCTACAATTACATGTGCAATATTATGGTTATTAAACTACTCCTTCATCAGTTCCCCCCCACCAACCCCATTACAGTCACTGTCCATCAGTGTAGTGAGATGCTATAGAATCGCTACTTGTCTTCTCTGAGTTGTACTGCCCTCCCCGCGCCCCCCCAACATTATATCTGCTAATCGTAATGCCCCTTTTTCCCTCTTATCCCTCCCTTCCCGCCCATTTTCCCCAGTCCCTTTCCCTTTGGTAACTATTAGTCCGTTCGTGGGTTCTGTGAGTCTGCTGCTGTTTTGTTCCTTCAGTATTTTTTCTTTGGTATTATACTCCACATATGAGTGAAATCATTTGATACTTGCCTTTTTCGGCTTGGCTTATTTCACTGAGCATAATACCCTCTAGCTCCATCCATGTTGTTGCAAATGGTAGGATTTGTTTTCTTCTTATGGCTGAATAATATTCCATTGTGTATATGTACCACATCTTCTTTATCCATTCATCTACCGATGGACACTTAGGTTGCTTCCATTTCTTGGCTATTGTAAATAGTGCTGCAATAAACATAGGGGTGCATATGTCCTTTTCAAATTGGGCTGCTGCATTCTTAGGGTAAATTCCTAGGAGTGGAATTCCTGGGTCAAATGGTATTTCTATTTTGAGTTTTTTGAGGAACCTCCATACTGCTTTCCACAATGGTTGAACTAATTTGCATTCCCACCAGCAGTGTAGGAGGGTTCCCTTTTCTCCACATCCTCGCCAACATTTGTTGTTGTTTGTGTTTTGGATGTTGGCCATCCTCACTGGTGTGAGGTGATATCTCATTGTGGTTTTAATCTTCATTTCTCTGATGATTAGCGATGTGGAGCATCTTTTCATGTGCCTGTTGGCCATCTGAATTTCTTCTTTGGAGAAGTGTCTATTCATGTCCTCTGCCCATTTCTTAATTGGATTATTTGCTTTCTGTTTGTTAAGGTGCAGGAGTTCTTTATATATTTTGGATGTCAACCCTTTATCAGATACGTTTTTTATGAATATATTCTCCCATACTGTAGGATGTCTTTTTGTTCTACTGATGGTGTCCTTTGCTGTACAGAAGCTTTTCAGCTTGATATAGTCCCACTTGTTCATTTTTGCTTTTGTTTCCCTTGCCCGGGGAGATATGTTCATGAAGAAGTTACTCATGTTTATGTCCAAGAGATTTTTGCCTATGTTTTTTTCTAAGAGTTTTATGGTTTCATGACTTACATTCAGGTCTTTGATCCACCTTGAGTTTACCTTTGTGTATGGGGCTAGACAGTAGTCCAGTTTCATTCTCTTACATGTAGCTGTCCAGTTTTTCCAACACCAGCTGCTGAAGGGGCTGTCATCTCCCCATTGTATATCCAAGGCACTTTTATCAAATATTAATTGACTGTATATGTTTGGGTTAATGTTTGGATTTTCTATTCTGTTCCACTGGTCTGTGGGTCTGTTTTTGTGCCAATACCAAATTGTCTTGATTACTGTGGCTTTGTAGTAGAGCTTGAAGTCAGGGAGTGTAATTCCCCCTGTTTTATTCCTCCTTCTCAGGATTGCTTTGGCTATTCGGGGTCTTTTGTGGTTCCATATGAATTTTAGAATTATTTGTTCCAGTTCATTGAAGAAAGCTGTTGGTAGTTTGATAGGGATTGCATTGAATCTGTAGATTGCTTTAGGTAGTATAGCCATTTTGACAATATTTATTCTTCCTAGCCAAGAGCATGGGATGCATTTCCATTTGTTAGTGTCCTCTTTAATTTCTCTTAGGAGTGTCTTGTAGTTATCAGAGTACAGGTCTTTCACTTCCTTCGTTAGGTTTATTCCTAGGTATTTTATTCTTTTTGATGCAGTTGTGAATGGAATTGTTTTTCTGATTTCTCTTTCTGTTAGTTCATCATTAGTGTATAGGAAGCAACTGATTTCTGTGTGTTAATTTTATATCCTGCAATTTGCTGAATTCAGATATTAGTTCTAGTAGTTTTGGAATGGAGTCTTTAGGGTTTTTTATGTACAGTATCATGTCATCTGCAAATAGTGACAATTTGACTTCTTCTTTACCAATCTGGATGCCTTGTATGTCTTTGTTTTGTCTGATTGCTGTGACTAGGACCTCCAGTACTATGTTGAATAACAGTGGAGAGAGTGGGCAAACCTGTCTTGTTCCCGATCTTAGATGAAAAGCTTTCAGCTTCTCGCTGTTAAGTATGATGTTAGCTGTGGGTTTGTCATATATGGCCTTTATGATGTTGAGGTACTTGCCGTCTATACCCATTTTGTTGAGAGTTTTAACCATCAAAGGATGCTGTATTTTGCCAAATGCTTTTTCAGCATCTATGGAGATGATCATGTGGTTTTTGTTCTTCTTTTTGTTGATGTGGTGGATGATGTTGATGGATTTTCGAATGTTGTACCATCCTTGCATCCCTGGGATGAATCCCACTTGATCATGGTGTATGATCCTCTTGATGTATTTTTGAATTCGGTTTGCTAATATTTTGTTGAGTATTTTTGCATCTACGTTCATCAGGGATATTGGTCTGTAATTTTCTTTTTGGTGAGGTCTTTGCCAGGTTTTGGTATTAGAGTGATGCTGGCTTCATAGAATGAGTTTGGAAGTATTCCCTCCTCTTCTATTTTTTGGAAAATTTTAAGGAGAATGGGTGTTATTTCTTCTCTATATGTCTGGTAGAATTCAGAGGTGAATCCATCAGGCCTGGGGGTTTTGTTCTTGGGTAGTTTTTTGATTACCGATTCAATTTCATTGCTAGTGATTGGTCTGTTTAGTTTTTCTGTAGTTCAGGCCCTTTTGAGGGAGAGAAGCACCATGCCACTGTTCCTCCACAGATGTTTCATATTTACGGATGTGAAACCAAACAATTTGTCTATAAAAAGGGGTGGGAAAGGCAGAAAGACACACAGAGAAATGGAATGGCAGAAAACAAGAAGGGAAAATGAGAAAGGAGTATACCCAGGGATCCTGAAACACTCACTCCTCCAATCTAGGTCCTTTCCAAGCCAGACATCACAACTTTCTTTAGCTCATCTGGGGTGTGATCAGCCAGGTAAGTTCCGAGGGAGACGGCCAGGAGGTGCCCACATCGCAGTCTGAGGCTCCGCATGTGCCGGAGCACACCTAATCAGCAGGAGCTCTGAGACCCCCTGGCAGCTCCTCTTTGGTCAACCTGTAAAGCTCCGGGACCCTCAGGCTGTTGGGGCCTCCTTAACTGCTTGAAGACGTGAATGGGAATAACAAAGAGGACTTAAGAGCCCAGCTCCTAAAAAATAAGAAAAATCCCTAGCTGTGCTGAGGGCACCTCCCCAGATTAGGTCCTGTCCCAACAAACACAGAGCAAAACCTCACTCACTTTGCTGCAACCCACCAGTTGGCAACCCTTGATTATGGCAATCCATGACCTGACCTGAAGGGGAAAAGGCAAATCCTCTAAAAAATGACAATTCACGTTAGAGATTTAACCAAAACACCTCCGGGGGCTCCAAAGCTCTATTTAGCTAAAGGTACAACATAGAATCAGAGAGGGTTACAGCTGAAAGAGATTCCAGAAGTTTTTCTTGCATAGCCCCATCTTAGAGGTAAGGAGCTGCAGCTCCTCAGAGGAGAGCCACCTGTCCAGGTCACGTGATTTCCTGCTGGCCACACCGTCTCATGCTCCTGCTAATACACTCTCCATTCACACCCCCCTCTGCCTGCATTGGACCCATAGCCTGTAAACCAGTGCAAATACTGACACACACCCCCGCCCCCATGCAGCTCCAGACCGCATAAAATATGATCTCTGTGGATTTTCTTGGTTCTCTTGAGATGGAGAGGGGTTGACAGGACAGAGCTGTGTCCTCCCTTGTCTCCTGAGTGTCTTTATGCAGAGCCTAACATGCAGTGGCCCCCCTGGCATGGAGTTGATAAAAACAGCTGCCCTTTGTCCAGTGCTGACTCGGTGTCACGCTCTGGGACCTGAGAGCTTGACCTGGGCTATTTTCTTTCTTTCTGAAGTTTTACCACCGGTTTATCACCCTCTTTCACAAATAGAGAAACTGAGGCTTGGACCCACTCAGCGACCTACAAGGATAATAGTAGGTCTTCTTATAAGGGCCAAGTCAAGATTTAAGCTCAAAGTCAGACTCGGCAATCTCCTTTCTTAATACGATACAATTCTCTCTCTCTCTGTCTCTCTCTCTCTGTCTCTCTCTGTCTCTCTCTCTCTCTCTCTCTCTCTCTCTCTCTCTCTCTCTCTCTCTTAGGCAAATGAACTGGTGTCTTTTTGACAAATGAGAACTGCAATGCTGAAGGCACAAGGGTAAGGCATAAAAGCAAGGCCCAGGAGCCGGCCCTTCAGCTCCCAATCTAGTGTCCCTGCCTCCGTCCTAGAAATGTGCACAATCTGAGCTTCTCAGTGAAGGAATCGGCTGAATGACATACCCTGTAGATGTTGCAATAGGAACACAAAGGAACCTGCTTCTTCAAGGGAGGCGGTGGTGGGCGCGACACAAAAGCTTAGCTTTTAAAGGTAAACAGGCCTACCTGAGTCCTAGAGGCCTTGTTTTCAGTCCGGCTGCCTTTGAGGTTTTACCCTTCTTGGGTTTCAGTTATTGCATGGATAACACGGGGACTGTATCTCCTCTCTGAAAGCATTTTGGTACGCCCAGCTGGCTGCGATTTATTAGTACAGCTAACACTCTGCGTACACCGCCTCCCCAGTATCTGAGACGCAGGGCAGCATGGTGCTCATCAGCGCAAACACTGCGACACCACGTCCCAGAGCCGGCTTCCATCTTTGTACCTCAGGTTCCCTTATCTGTAAACAGAGATGACAAGAGAACCTGCCTTCTGCTGCTGCAGCCAAACTAAATGAGCTGCTCCATGAGAAACATCCAGGGCAGCGACGGGCGCATGCTCCATAGGAGTGAGCTGCTGCTCACGTTCCTTGCAGGTAGATAAAAGCCTTAGCTTTTATCTAGAAAGATGTAAGGTTTCTATCTTTAGTTTTATATATATACCTAAGGACAGGAAGAGAAGCTGGTTGGCAGAGAAGAAAGGGATGGAGACAGGCGGGCCTGTGGAGAGGCCGGAAGACATGCTTCACGCCCCAGGTCCATTCACCTGGCTGCCACCCGACAGGGAGAAGATGGGGAGGTAGAAGCTAACAGGGACAAGAGACCTGCCTTGAGGGCCCAGCTGCAAAGTGAGGCATAGAGCTGGGAAGGAGGTCCCTCTCCCTGACTCTGCAAAAACAGCCCAGCTTTCTTCGGGGCAGCTGGGAGCGGACTGACACAGCAGTGGTGGTACTCACTGTGGGAGAGCTGGGAGAATTTTCCTGCTGGCTGGGCAGGCACAGACCAGCAAAAGGGGTATTGGAGCAGAAGAGCAGTTACAGAGTGTCCCTGGGGCTTAGACCCTGTGCTGCCTGTAGGCCGGGGAGGTATATGGAGGTGGCAGACGTTTGATCTGCTGTTGTGGATATTGAGATAATGCACTCATTACCAGGTGCCTGTCACGGCATGGATGCCTGGTAAATAAGAGGAAGGCCAGGGCATTTTTCCAAGAGGAAAATCAGTATTCCTGATTCACCCTGAATCATGAAAAAAAAAACTTGATCTGAATCCAGTCTTCTGGATGACTGAGGTGGTGTTGTAAAATATGAAAGATTTTCATTCATTTGGGGGGAAACCAAGGAAGATATAGCACTTCTTTGCTGAACATTTTCAAGCATGAGAAAAGTTGGAATTCAGCAAGGGCATTTTGACAGCACTGAAATTTATGGCTGGCTAGGAGGAGATAGTACCCCACATTTTTAAACAGTTTTGGTCAGAGGAGAAAAATGTAAAATTGGTCTCTGGATAATGAGGCCTGATCTTCCTTTTATGGTGCTCTAGTATGCAATTAAGGTTAGCTTCATGTAAACTGCCAGCACGCTCAGACTTTTAACGGCCTTATGTATGTCAGGAAGGAAAATAAATAGTCCCCCGTTTGTGCTTTATGCAGGGAAATTATTGAGATAAACAGCTTGGGCCTGACAGGTGTGACTTCTCGCGGCTTAACGTGATGGATTTGCCAGTGGCAGCCAGCGCTGATAGCACCAAACTGTTGATGGAAGAAAACCATGGTGAAGGGTCTGACAGTTATATAAGTGCCAGCGCCAGGCAGGGTTTGACTTTTGACTGTGAGGTGCTGGACACAAGCAGAGCTGCTCTGAGGGCCCCACTGCCCTGAGGCAGCTAACACAGAGGGACTCAGACTTTGTGCATTTGGGGTTGTGGAAAGAACTAGAATGCAGAGATGGAGGGGACTGGTCCTGCAGGGCAGGTTGAATCCTAGACCTCCAGAAGCATGTAGGGATGGGACAGTGAGACCCAGAAAGGTCTAGGGACTACCCAGCTGTTCAGAATTGGACCCCAGTTCTCCTGACCTGTGCCATTTCCACTCTTCTAAACTGGAACCATGTCAAATCATAAACTCATGGACTCACGCTTGAAAACCTCGGTTTGGCCCTGCTTTTGTCCCTCCCTCCTTGCCTCTGGTCACCCCCTTGTGTCACGGCCACTGTAATCCATATTCACCATCACTAGAATTTCCTACAATGCAGATCTCAGCATTTGTCACACTCTCTCCCTCATTTAAGACCCGTTAGTAACTCCCCTCCTCTACCAGGATGAATCTGTAACATGGCTTACAAGGACCTGCACAAACCTGGCATAGGCTTTCTTCTCCAGCTTCATAATCCCCAATTCCCGACCACTCAAACCTTACATTCCAGTCATTCTGAATTATCTGCTCTTTCCTCAGATGAGATTGCCAGATAAAATACATGATCCTGGGTTAAGAGTAAATTTCAGAGATGCAATAATTTTTAGTATAAATAGGTGTCATGGCATATTTGGGATATACTTATCCTAAAGTAGTATTCATTGTTTATTGGACATTCAACTGTGACTGGAAGGTCTGTATTTTTGTTTGCTAAATCTGGCCTAAATCTGGCAGCCCTACTCCTTTTGGACCCTGCTTTTCCTTACCTCTGGGCCTTTTTAAACGTGCTATCCATTAGCTAGAACACAAAGGCTTTTCTCTGTCATTGCTTGGCTAACTCATTGAGCCAGGGATAGCAACGCTTCATGTTCACCTTCCATAGTGTGAAGTTATTGCTAGGCTGTAATGACTAAGTCAACAATGATATTTCCAAGACCCCTGCACCCAGGTGAGGCCATGTGACTAGATCTTACCAGGGGACTGTGAGCATAAACAAGCCTGTCCCTTCTGGGCCAGAGTGGTTAAGAAGTTAAGAAGCAGGGATATTGTCTCCTCCCTATTTCCTCATTTGACAACTGGAAGTGAAGGACATCAAGGTCCTGGGGGATAGTGCAACTGAAAGATGGAAGGAGTCTGGATCCCTGAATCACTATGAGGAAGACCACCCACAGACCAATCACATTAGCAATTACATAAATGAGAAATCAACTGCCAGTATGTTGCCACTGCAATGTGGGGGGTTGTTTGTTATAGCAGCTAGCATTATTTTAGCTAAGATACCCATTCTTTGGGTCTTAGTATTGCTATCTCTTTCTCATAGACAGTCCCTCAAACTGGGTTCATGGCCCGTTTCCGTGCTCCCACAGCACATCTATTTCTATTTTGTCAGCAACACCTACCATGCTGTATGATAATTGACTCTGTACTTGTCTATATATTTTTCCTCCTGGAAAAAATGTTTCCTGGAGGTAGCGACTATGACTAGCTTGGCCACAGTCATATTTGCAAACACAGCATTGTTAATGAATGACTAAGTAGAGTCTCTTCAATGCTATTGGGCTGTTTCCTGATTTTTAAAATTGAGGTGGCAGACAAATGATTTCTAAGATAACAACACAAATCTATAACTCAGGAGTTACAAATATAACTGAAGTGGAAACCTGCTGTTTTTGACTTCCCAGAACCCCATTTTCCACTGCAGAATGGCACTCCCTTCATTCTATGCGGTTCTGATGGGCTGGAAATATTGTGATTCATGGTAGCCACCCCCAACCTTTCACCACCACAGAAGTGGGCAGGTGGCCCAGGCTGGACTCTATTGTGGTCTTCCCTCCTACAACACTGATTGGTAAGGGTTAGGAACAAGACCTAACCCAGACTTTTCTCCAAGAGTGTATATGTATATATATGTTGAAACACAGAGTTGTTTTTTTCCACATACTGCTAGACAATATGTCTCACAAGCTGAAGCTAACGCACAAAGGAAATCAGAGCAAAAACTGAAGAGAAAAATAGATTCTCAGTAATATTTTCTAAGTTCCTGAGTCTAGCTGTGCCTGAAGCCAACCACCTCTGGACTTCCCACTTATGTGAGCTAATAAACTCTGATTCTGACTTAAGCCAAATCTTAGATTCTGTCACTTACATCCTAAAAAGTCCCGACTAATATAAAAATAGTAGTCTTTGAGAATTAAAATAAAATGTGCCCAGAACCATAGACTGTTTTGTATGGAGTAGGTATAATACAAACTTTATTGAAGTGTGTCTTAATATGGGTATCTTAAAATGTGTGTCTTAACATTAAACATAAAACATAAAGCATGTGCTTGTCCTATTGTCTATAAAAGTGAATGTACTTAGAAATACTTTTTTAAAATTCCATTTCCTTCTGTAAGAGCAAACCTAGAACATAGTTAAATAACATAATTTTATAGATTTGGAGAGCCCTTGTCAGTAGGCACTTACTCACTCCTCATTTTCACATAGTTCTGGAGGAAGGTAGTTTTTAAGCAAAATATCTGCTGATTTGCTGCAGGAAAACCAAGCTGAGGGAGCTGCCAGTTTCATGACAATTTCCCAGCAAGCAAATCTGTGTCCCAGCCTGTCTCCGGCATGGTCAACTGATCCAGAAGGAGAAACATCTCACCAAGCAGAGACAGTCAGCTCCTGCCTGCCTAGAATTTGAAGCTTGAACAGAGAGACACAGACCGGAAATCAGGGCTCTAAGTCACAGGAAGAGTCCTTCCAAGTGAGAAGGAACATACACTTCTGTTTCTGTATTTTAGAGGATGTGCTTGTTTCTGCACTTCTGATTCTTGATTATTTATAACAATCCTATGAGTTTCCCACCATTATGTCCATATGTTTTTCTTCAGTTAGGCAGTGTTGGGTTTTGTTGCTGACAATTAAGAAAATTTCACGAATGTCCATGGGATGAGAGAAGAAGACAGTTTATAATGGATACCAGATATCACTGCTCCCAAAGTCCACAGCTGCTCCCTCCTGCAGCATCCCGCCTCTGATTGGAGTGGCCCTCTGCTCTCTGCCTTGTTGAGGATCGGCCCACCTCCCACCATCACCAGTGTCCTGAAATCCAAGCCCCCAACTCCCCTCAGACATGTACTACTTTCCAGAGTTGCAACCTGTGTTACAATATTCTACACTGTTATGCAGAATAGTCTAGCTCTTGTGTTGAGCTTCTGTCTCAAACTTCTCCAACCTAAAGTAGGACTTTAACTTGACTTTTATGTACTCCAGTGTTTTATGCTTTTCACAAAATAAAAGACCAGCCTTACTCCAAAGATCAATTCTGCTTCTATTCTTACAGAGAAAATAACTGGTGGCAGCATTAAAATATCAGTTTGTGGCTGCTTCTAGCCTTAGAGATTTCAGAGCTATTGGAAATCAGACTCACAGTACCCTCTGGCATAGAAAAACCCTGTCTGCATCCTTTTCTTGGAACACACAATGGCCCCGAGAGAGGCACACCTGGTCATCTTGCTTCCTAAATTTCTTAAAGGTTGTTTCCCTCCATTGAGAATTTGGTGCCTCCTGTGATACTTCTAGCTTCTCCTACATGTCACATGACACCATGCAACATCCTGATCTCTGGCTTCTTTCCATGCTCTGTCAGTAATTCAGAGCCAAGGAGAATAATCCAGAGGAGAAACATTACTGTCTGTCTCCAGACTCCCTCCAGGTATCTGATGTTCCTTAGGCAGCTTTAGGCAGCTGTGGTAGATGGACTGCATGGTGACAAACAAATAGGAAACAGACCTCTGCTCTGGTGGTCTGCTGCTCTGTGTCCATGGTAGGCCAAGAAGCAGTAACAGCTGTCCAGCAAGGAGGCCAAGACATCGCCAGTGCAGACAGTGACGAAGCAGTCCTCCCCTGAGGCTTCCAGGACACCGTGCCTTCTTCCCACAGCATCACTCAACTGGCTGCCAACAAGGAGGAGGGATTGTCTTCATTGAGTGAGTTGGCCAACAAAAGCCACCCAAAGGTCATGTCCACACTTGGATGGTCATCGTAGCTGAGAGGCCAGTTAATCTGCAAATGAAGGATCTTACTCAGACATCCTGGAGTTTGGAAAAGAAAAGGAAGCAATGAATGGCTGACTGGCTTCCAGAGTATATGCCAGAGCCATAGTGTAGAAAAGCTTGGCGCAGTAGCTCCTCTGTTCCACCAAATGTATGGAAATCATTTCATTTCATATTTTGAGCCACTTTCCTGACTATAAATTGAGATGGTTGGACTGGATCTTAGAATCACATGATATTAGAGAATGACTGTGAACTAAACCAGCCCCTCTTGCCACAGACAAGTAAACTGAGGCAGACTCACATTTAAACATACGTTTCTTGAGCCTACTATGTGCCAGAGGAAGTGTTAGATGCTATGGATAAAACAGTGAACAAAAGTATACAGCCCCTCTCCTCAAAGTGCTTGCAGTACAGTTGGGGAGAGGGACATTGATTAAACAATCACACGTATGAATATTTAACACAAACCAATGAGTTCTATGAGGAGGGATGAGGTACAGTAAGAACATATTTCAGGCAGACATGCCTTAGTCAAGGCAGTCCTATAAGAAAGTCCTTTCAGATCTAAGACCCAAAGGAAGGATAGGATTTAACTGACAAAGATGGAGTGGTATGTGAGGGAAGAAAGAGGCAGAGAGAAAACATACGCAAGATCCTGACACTAGCAAGAACAGGGACTTTCAGGAACATGAAAGCAGACAGGGCGCAGGAAGCTAGAACAGAGAAAGATAGGCAGAGAGTGGCCCAAGATGAGACCAGAAAGAAAGTCAGGGCCAGTCCAGATGGCTGTCACAGGTCCGTGTGGTGTGCAGAATTTTAAGATGGTATGCAAGATTCCAATGCCCCAGGTAGGCAGGACATGTGAATATGATGGAATTTCACTCGTGCAGTTATGTCACATTAAATAGCAAAAGGGATGTGCAGGTGTAATTAAGATTACTAATCAGTTGTCTTCGTGTTAGTCAAAAGGGAGATTATCCTGGGAAGTCCTGACCTAATCACGTGAGCCCTACAGTAGACAAGGACCAGCAGCACACCCTCTCCTGCTAGCCCAAGAAGAAGGGAACTGGCCATGTGATGAGCTGCCTATGGAGGGCACCATACAGCCAGGTCCTGAGGGCAACCTCTAGGAGCTGAGAGTAAGCCTTGAGCACCAGCCAGCAAGAAAATGGGGACCTCTCTCCTACAGCCATAAGCAAATGAATTATGCCAACAACCTGAATGAGTTTAGAAGAAGAGGATCCTGAGCTCCAGGTGAGACCACCGACCCAGCCAACATCTTGATTTCGGCTTTGTGAGACCCTAGGCAGAGAACCCAGCCAGCATATATGTTAGACTTCTGACCCATGGAAATGGGGAGATAATAAATGGGTGTTATTTTAAGTCCCTAAGTTTGTGGTGTTTTGTTGTGTTGCAATAGAAATAAGGCATCTCTTTAAATATTTTGATATTTACCTTTAGATCATTACGAAGTCATTAACAAATTTTAAGGAGGGACCAGGAGTGGGTATCATATTACACTGGATTTCTGAAGATTCCTTAGGCTAGTGTAGGAAGAATATATTGGAAAGGCAAGAGTCCAGTAAGGAGGCAAGCAGTGATGGTGGCTCTGGTCATGGGGGAGTTGTTCATAGAAAGAGGAAGACAGATAGAAAAGATAGCCAGACGGTAATAGAAAAAAACCCTTCAACTCTTATCTTTTGGAGATATGTATTGAAATATTTGCTTCAAAATCATCCAGGAGATGGGTAGGAGTAAAGATAAAACAAAATTTGCCATATTTCAATAATTTTTCAGACTAATAGGCATTTCAGGTTTGTTATACTAGTATCTCTATTCTGTGTATATATAAATACATTGATTTTTAGTTAAAATGTATATACAGTGAAACACGCAGATCTTAAGAGTACAGTTTGATGAACCTTGACAAAAAGCATATGCTTACATGAGCCATAGTCCCTATAACCTTGGAAAGTTCCCTCCATCCCCTACCCAGCTAATCTCAACCCTCCACCCACGGGCAACCACTGTCATGATTTCTGTCATCACAGATCAGTGTTGCCGATGTGAGAACTCATAAATGGAATCACACGATGTGTTTCACTTCTTTCACCCATTATAATTCACCTGGGCTGTTGTGTCTGTTAGTAGTTCATTCCTTGTTATTCCATTGTATGAATTAGTTTGTTTAATTATTCTATTGGTGGGCAGCCATATGGGTTACTTCCTTATGTCAGCAATTATTAAGGTGCCATGGAATATGCTTGTGCAAGTCTTTTTAATATATGTTTTAAATTCTCTTGGTGAATTTTCTGGGTAATTGGTAAATATATGTTTAATTTTATATCAGAAACGGACATACAGGTTTCCAAAGTACAGGTCACATCTTACACTCTCACCAGCAACTTATGGGAGTTCCAGCTGCTTCCTCTAGAATAACAGGAGGAAAGCAGAGGAGGGAAGAGAGGACTTCCCCTTGTAATGGCCTCTACTTTCACTGTCAAACTAATCCTGATGTCATCTGCTGAAAGTGAGGGAGAATGGGCATGTGAGGGGGTGTCAGAAGTGTAAGGAAAGTGATGGTTTGCATCGGTCACTGAAATAAATGGAATGATAACCTGATGCATTTGGGTTACTGAGAATTCACAGTGATGTCACACTACCTTGTTAGTCGCTTTTTCCCAGCACTACACACAGTCACTTGAATTTTGGCACAAAGAAACTAAATGTATGGATTTATCCAGGGTCTGGGTGAGATATAAAAGGAAAATTAAAAAAGAAAAACAGAGGGGCAAAGGAGTTATGGGAATGATGAGCTAAGGCATATATGCTGGCTTCAGCTATATATAAGTAAGGATTATCTTTTGTTGTAGGTAAAAGATGCCAGAAATAACAGGGAATTAAACAAGAGAGAAGTCTGTTTCTGACTCATAAAAGAAGCTGGAAGTAGACACTGCAGGACTTGTATCCTTGATGGATGTCACCACTATGGAAAGGAGTATACTTTAGTAAACATTGTCTTTGGGTAATATGAACCCAAAATACCCAGTCTGGAACTTATCCAAACACTGTCATTACAAAGGCCATATATGAAAAGATAATATACTCAATGGTGGAAAACTGAAAGCTTTTCCTCTAAGATTGAAAACAAGACAAAGATTTCCTACTCTTGCCACTTCTATTCAACACAGTATTGGGAGTCCTAGCCAGAGCAGTTAGGCAAGAAAAAGAAATAAAATACATCTAAGTCAGAAAGGAAGGAGTATCTCTGTTTGTAGATGATATGATTTTATATGTAGAAAACCCTAAAGACTCCATTAAAAAAACTGTTAGAACTGCTAAACAAATTCAGTAAAGTTGCAGGATACAAGATCAACATACAAAATCCAGTTGTGTTTCTATACACTAACAATGAACTATCCAAAACAGCAGTATCAAAATGAATAAAATACTTAGGAATAAACTTGACTAAAGAGGTAAAAGTCTTGTACATGGAAAACTGCAAAACACTGATGAAAGAAATTATAAAGACACAAATAAGTGGAAAGACTTCCTGTGTTCATGAATTAGAAGATTTAATATTTTTTAAATGTTCATACTACTTAAAGTGTTATACAGCTTCAATATAATTCCCATCGCTTATCAAGTACTTTTTGATACAAAATGCCCAATTTTGGAACTTATCCTATGGAGATAATACACAAGCATAAAGATGTGTGATCATCACAGAATGTTTTTAGAATGGAGAGAAATTATTTTAAAGATCTAAGTATCTGTCACAATGGTATAATAGGATATTATGCAGTCATTAATGTGTTTGTGAAGTTCTACCTTAACAGATTAAGATGTTTACAGCAAATTACTGAGTGAAGGTATTACAGAGCATAAGGTACAGTATGTTCTCACTTATGTTAGTTTATGTGTCTCTATATAGGAATATTTGCATATCCACCCAATTCCTAAATTCTGGGGGTTGGAAATTGTGATTTCTTCTTTATAATTTTCCATGATTTATGCACTTTTTAAATAATGAGGATGACTATGTTTTGTAAGCAGATGAAAAAGTAAAGTGATTTTATGTTGGAACAAGTGAGAAAAAAGAATGGATCATGCAAGAAGCATAATTGGAATGTGACTCTTGGCAAGAATAGCCCCGGACAGCAATGGCTTGTGAGCCTCGCCATGCGAGCTAGGGAGAGACTACTGGAAAGATTGGTCAGATCTTGTCTTTCCAACTCTACCCACCTCTGCCCTAGTTCAGCCTCAGGTTCCTCTTTTGTGAAACAGTATTTTAGTAACTTGCCTGTAATTGTGGAGATGACAGGTGGAAAACACTTGACCTTGAACCCAGGTAGCTGACCCAGAGGCTAGTATAACCACCCCCCTAAACAACCCTGACCTTGCCAGGAGAGCTGACCAGTCCCACCTTGTCTCCCTCTCTCAGCCTCATAGATGCCTATAGCCCCTGAAGACATGGCTGCAAATTTCCTCATTGTCAGCTATGACTTTTGGACTTGGGCTGTCACTTGTGGCTACTTATATTGAAATTGATCAAAATTAAATAACATTGCAGAATTCAGTTCTTCAGTTACACTTGCCACTTTTCAAGCACTCAATAGCCAGTGGCTAATACATTAGAGGACACAAACATAGAATAGTTCCATCATTACAGAAAGTTCTGAACTCTGAGAGGCTAGGAATGGTGCCCAGTTCACCACTGTGTTCTCAGCCGCTAATTGAGTATGAAACAGCCAGAAGGACCTCAAGGAGTGAGTGAGGAATTAATTCAATCTATCAAATACAGGCAAATTGACACTAGGTGGGAAAGGCATTTAGCAGGAGCCAACTTTTCAGCTAAGTCCCAAAGGCAATTATACAAATGGGTGGGTCAAGAGGAGGGTAGAGCTTTCCGGATGGGAAAAAGACATTGACTTAAACTTAATGAGAAATGTGAAGGGAATTGGCACCAGAAAGCTATTGTTCTCAAGTTCTTTTCTCACTGCCAATTAAATATCGTCTTAGGCGGTGTTTTCTTATCAGACTTCCTCCCTGATTTGGTATTACTGTAAGGTTTGCTTTGACTAATTGGGCTCTTGGCAGTTCAACAGTCAAGCAATATTTTAAATCTTATAATTTATATATTCTGTTTCATTGTTAATTTTTGATCAGAGGTGAAAGCATAGACCCCAGAAAACTACAAAAAGATTTCCAGAAGACTTTCAACCCAAATGCCCACTAGTTCAAATGTATATAATCATCAAAGCAAGTATACCTTCAATATCCTTAGGGTGTAGAGGAGAGACTGCTGAATTATGTGGAGTTTGTTTCAATCCCCAAGCAAGAGATGCTAAGCCAGTTACTGCTGGAGCCATAAACACTGAGTCAGTCTCAAACTAATTCTAAGAATCATTTTTTTTTCAAGTTTCATAGTTATCCAAAGTACGTGGGGTTGAAACCCAGCTCTACCACTTACTAGATGAGCCTCAGTTTCCTCTTCTGTGAAAAGGTAGTTATAAAAGTGTTAGGAATATTAAATAAGCTAATGTATGTAAGGTACTTAGTACCATGCCAGGTACATAATAAGAACTACAAAGGAGTTTATGAAATACATAAACAATAAATAACTAAAATTTATACGTTTTTGCCATATCTCCAAATATATTTCTGCAACTAACTAGTGTTCTTAGGAATGAAAGACATAGTCTTGATCATAATTACCACATTAACTATCATTTATTATGTTCCTACTGAATAGTAATGTTTACAACAACTTGGAAATCCATCACCCCATCCATGATCTCACTACTACTACCCTGATCCAAACCACCATCACCCTGTGCTTGGACTAGTGCAGTAGCCACTTATCTGGTCCCCTAGTGTCTACTCTGACCTCTCATATGGCACCAGGGGTATCTTTTTAAATGGCAAATTTGATCCTATCACCTCCCTATCTAACACTCACAAGTGGCTACTCAACAAGACAGCAGAGTGAGGATTCAAATTTGTCATCAATAAGAGCTGTTTAAAAATTCCCTACATCCAAAGCACCCTGTCTGTGTCTTATCATCATTCTTTCAGAAAGGTGAGGAAACTCAGATTCAGAGAAAATCAGTAATTTACCAAAGGCTGCCCAGCAGTTAGTGGCAGAAGTGGGGTTTGAATGCTATCAGAATCCACAACTCTTGCTCTTTGTTTTTAAATTTTCTTTACATTATTAAATGCCCACCCCAATAAATATAGTTATTATCTGTCAACAGAGAACATATGAAAAACATACAGTATTATTGACTATATTCTTTATGTTATACTTTTATCCCTGTGACTAATTTATACTGTAACTGAGATTTTGTGCTTCTTTATCCCCTTCACCTATTTCACCCACCCACCCCAACC
>JAVSCE010018151.1:0-24570 GCA_032199065.1 Smutsia gigantea | reverse complement strand
ATTTACAATAGCCAAGAAATTTGAAACAACCCTATGTTCATTTCAGTAGATGAATGGATAAAGAAGATGGGTGTTATATACATTAAATGAATATTATTCAGCCATAAGAAGAAAACAAATCCTACCATTTGCAACAACATGGATGGAGCTAGAGGGTATTATGCTCAGTGAAATAAGCCAAGCCGAAAAAGACAAGTATCAAATGATTTCACTATATGTGGAGTATAAGAACAAAGAAAAAATACTGAAGGAACAAAACAGCAGCAGACTCACAGAACCCAAGAACGGATTAATAGTTACCAAAGGGAAAGGGACTGGGGAAAATGGGCGGGAAGGGAGGGATAAGAGGGAAAAGGGCATTAAGATTAGCAGATGTAATGTTGGGGGGGCACGGGAGGGCAGTACAACTCAGAGAAGACAAGAGGATTCTATAGCATCTCACTACACTGATGGACAGTGACTGTAATGGGGTTGGTGGGGGGACCTGATGAAGGGGTAGTTTAATAATCGTAATATTGCATGTAATTGTAAATTAATGATAATAAAATAAATTATATTAAAAAAAAAAAAAAAAAAAGGTTTTTAACGTACATGGAGACTCTTTGGGAAAGTATGACTATGACTGATTAACAAAGTTAGCCCTGGGCACCCTAAGGTATATGCATATAGTGTAAGGCAATAGGGAGATATGGACGGTTTCTGAGCAGGGGAATGCCATGACCCAACAGATGTTTTACTTGTACCATTCTAGAAGCAGTGTAAAGGATGGACAGAACAGGAACACAACTAGAGAAAGAAATGTCAGACAGGAGGCAGCTGTAATAAGCCAGATGGATGAGGAGGAGGAGGAACCGCCACATGAATTAGGGCAGAGGAATCAAAGGAGAAAAGGAAGAGCCAGATGGAGGAGATAATGAAAGCACCAGGAGGACCCCAAGACGGTAGCGATGGAAGGAAGGAAGGAAGGAGTGAAATAGAAATGCATCAGGGTTTCGGGGGATTTAACCCGGATCACTAGATGCACTGCAGTGCTGTTAACTAAGACAGGAACGCGGAGGGTAAAGTATCATTTCTTTTCATGTCAAATCCTCTGACCACTTTACTTGGATGCATGGTTTTCAAGTACTCAAGTCCACTGGGAGGGAAAACATGACATGCATTGCTTTAAGGGCTCAGTATTTATGCAACATGAGCCTACATATATACACTTACTGTTCCTCCTTGTCACACTACCAAAAGAAATAACCACCAATATCTGATCCTAGAAACAATGGGCCAATAAACCTTTGAATGTTCATGCTCTCAAAAGATGATTTTTCCCATTTCAATAACACTTTTTATTCACATTCCTTATTTTGCTTGATTCTCACGCTTACCTTATGACATCAGAAGGGCAAAGATCATCCCTATAATCTTACAGATCATAATAGCCATAACTTGTACTTACCAGGCACTTGCTATGCACCACACACTGTTCTGAGTACTTCCCATGTAGTCATGTATATAATTCTCACACAAACCCCACAAAGTAGGTACTATTATCCCCATTTTACAGAGTGAAAACAGGCTCAGAGATGTCAATTAATTTGCCCAAGGCCACACAGCTAGAAAGCAGCAGAGCTCGGATTTGAACCTGACCAGTTAAAAGCCTGCACTGTAAACTACCACACTAAGCATCTTGTTATATAAAAAGACTGGAGCACACAGTGAAGCCATCTAACTACTAGGCTCTATCAAATAGTGATGAAACCTATAACCACGGCCACAGTCTCGCTAACACTTAACCCAGCACTGTTATTCTTCACTGTTTACCAGGATGAACTGACCGCTCCCACTGTGCTGGCAGATTATTGTGACCTTTATCCTCCAGCTCTTGTCACCTCTGCTAGACAAAGTTTCTGGGTTCTGATATTGGTCCTTCTCTGAAGCCTCATACAATTGCTCACTGGGATCACATGCAGGCCTCTGTTTGGATCTCAGTTATACCCCCAGCTTAATGGGTCGTCTTTCTGAAGGACCAGTATCTTACAGCAGGATCACACTGGCTCCACACACAGGCTTACTGACTCTACACATCTCCCTAGACTACCTGCCCAGGGCAAGCAGCAAAGTAACAGTGGCACTGGGGCCAGGCTCCTCTGTCAAAGAGAGGAAGGCAGGCCAGGAAAATACATAAAAACAGTTGCTGTAACAGTCAGAGGTGGCCTGCAGCTATGAGATCCTTACTTTCAAGGCTGCAATAGACTACAATGCTCAAAGAAACACAAGATTTCAGTTTCTCTACTAGTGGGCAAGAACAGACGTCCAAGTCCTTTTATGCTGGAATGCTTAGATATGGAAGGAGGCCATGTATGGTATTCTAGAGAAACAGTGAACCAGGAGTCAGGAGACCCAGCTCTTTTTCTATTTAGCTGTGTGACTTGGGACAAGTTCCTTCACCTCTCTGGGTCTCAGTTTGCTCATCTGGAAAAAGGAGGGAGGAGGCGAACTAGATATCTATCTCTGAGGTTTCTTTCAGCTCTGATATGGAATCTCTCTGCCCTTTCAACAACCTGAGAAAGCATTGCTAGAATACTTTACCTAGTATCTATATATGATCAGTCAAAGGGGAAATCAGCTAGAATCAAGGGAAAGAAGAATTAAATAAAACAAAACCGACCTTTGTGGAAGGCTGCAAATAAGGTAACATACAGGCAGTATACTTAGCATGATGCCCAAAGTATAACATAGGCTCCAAAATGTTACAGCTATTGTTGTTACTACTACTTTCAGAGAATGTACAGAGAGCTCTTTCTCCTACATTTGACTCTTCTTGGCCCGTCTGACACTATTCCAGATTTGAAAGTGTTTAAAAGGTCAGAGGGGGACCCTAAATGACCGGGCCGACCAACCGTCCACAATTTCAATGGACAGTTATAACTGGAAAGCAAGAACCCAACCCCAAGGGAAGGTAAAAAGAAAATATAAGTGGGAGGAGCCAGGATTAATTCTCAGTTCACTGCAAACTGACTGGGAAAAAGGGATAAAAAAACAGGTGCGGACCACAGTGTACTTTGCAAGTTGTTTTTCAGGACAGACCCAAAGCAGGGAGTAGGAAATTTGGGAAGATGATCCTAGCCTGGTCTCCATGTGTATCCATCTGAGCAAACACAGCCCCGGCTGTGAGGTAGGGCCAAAGCCCACTCAGCCAGCCAGGAGTCCTTGTGATGTGGCGAGCTTGCACATTCTTCTCCACGAATCGAAGGTTCGCCTCTGACCTCCTACAGCCAAGGCAGCACCCCCTGAGTGCCCTGCCCCAGAAGACAGCCATGGGGCCGGGGGTCAGTCTTTTCTCTTGGCTCACTGGCCAGAAACCCCACAAGCAAACACAGAAACATGACCTTGGCTCATGAAAGCTTGCAGGTATATTCTGAGGAGGGCTGAACTGCAGTCCAGTGAGCTACCGTGTTGGGCCATGAAATCCAAAGGTAAAAGCAGCCCCTTTCCTCTGGGTGCACTGCTCTTCCTCATAGGCCTGAGAGCCCGGGAAGTACAGAATCATGCCCACTTAAAGCAGCAGCAGCAGCCCAAGGGGCTAAGTGTAAAAGTGCTGAAGATAATAAGGCACTTACACACGTGACCTTCAGCTACATTCCTGCAGGGTGCAGAGAATCAAGCACATCAAAGAGCACACACGCACACACACACTCAAGTGCCTGGAACTTAAAAAAGGAAACTTGACAAATGCAAACCGACAAGGAACAAGTGGTGATACGAAGAGAACCCTTTGTTACGATGTGCCCTAGGTCTTGGAACAAATGACCTTCCACAGCTAATTTCTAAGGGGTTGCTGTTTCTTTGGGTTGCTGTTTGTTTTAGAAATGTCCTTCAAGTCAGCTGCTCCCAGGGAGTCAGGATTATTACAGAAAACATGACCTTAGCCTTCTCAATTCTCTCAACTCCAAGACTAAGTAAGGAACTGCCTATTTACCCGCAATGCTTCAGAGAATGCCCAGAGGCCTTCCAAGGGCCTTGGTGGGTGGGGCACCCTCCACCCCAAGACTGAGAGTCACAGGACCAAGGCCTTGGCCCTGGAAGCCTGCACTTAAAGGGGGGCTTCCTCTAGTAACTGGCCACTTAGGCCTCAGAGCAAGTCAGCTCAGAAAGAGCAACTGGCCTTGAAAATGAGATAGGTTTACCCTATCTTGGAGCAATGGAAAAAACTGTTGTTTTTTTCTGTCCATTTGCAGATGGGTAAAGCAAGGCACTGGGATCTACTTTAAACTTACTTTTCTCTTGGTAGCTCTGGGAGCTACCCTTTCTCCAATAATTACCTAACCCTGATATAACAGGTGGCACTTGAGAAAGTTGCACTCCCCACAATCTAAGGAAATTAATGAAAAAGTAAAAAATCCACACACCTGCCTGTCCACCCCCAAACCTTTCCTTTCCTTTCATACCTCTGTCATGTATTCACCAGTTTCCTAGGCTACCAATCTCAAGATAGCTTGTACCATGGAGCCAGCCCATTGATAAAGAGTAACAATAATTAAGCCAAGAGGTCCCTGGGAACTCACGCTCCCTACCAATGACAGCCATCCTGCAAATTCTTCAGGGAGGACTGGGTGATTTAAGGCAGCTTTCCAATTACCCACACAGCTGTCCTTAGCCCAGCAACCCTGCCCCACAGAGGTAACGTGGGTGGCTAACTTCAGGGAACCAATATTATTGTCCACTACATGAAACAAAGATGCTAGGAGAGCTTTTCTTGGGTGAAGTTCTTAAAAGATGCCTTCCTATATCTAATCCCTATCATCTTATCCCAGCGTCAGGCACCGAAGCTCACAGCAGCCAGTCATGATGACAACTGTCATGCTCCTGTCCTTGTCATCATCACAGCTAACATTTACTGAATGGTTACTATGTGCCAGATACTATCTTAAGTGTTTTATTAGTGTTTCCTCATTTTTTTCTTATTTAATCTTCACAACAGCCCTACAGAGTAGAAGAGATTAAGTACCCGGACCAGAGCTACACAGCTAATGGTAGTATTTGAACCCAGGCCTTTACCACTGTATGGTCTGTTCCCTTAGCCAGTATGCCACCGCTGCCTTGAAATATTGATATGCTAATTAATACTAATACTAATATACTAATACAATAATATATATAATATACATAATACTACTACTATAAAAAACCTGCTATGATTTGTTCGGTGCTCACAATAAGCCAGGACTTCTGCTGATTGTGTGATTTCAATTATTTCCTTTAATTCTCACAACAACCCTACTAGATAAGTACTATTACTATTCCCTTTCTACAGATGAGTGAAACTGAGGTTGACAACAGTTAACATGCCTAAGGCCATGTGGTAATGCAGCTCAGGAACAAACGGGGAGATAATGGTCCAAAAACTCAATCCCTGAAGCTGAACTTGCATTAGGAAAAAAGGAGGCAATTCCACAGCCCTACTTAGTCAGGGTCCCTGCTGTGTCCCACTCTACAGGGTCCTAGAGAGAATTTGGCAAATACATGCCAACAAGGAAGCCTGTCTAGCCTTTCCATGTCAATTCTGGTCTGATTAATCTAGGAAAAGAGGATCCATACTTTCTAGAAGTCTCTCCTTGCCCCCATTTTCCCTCAACCTGATTTCTGAAGAAAGCACCTCATATCTAGCAGCCTCTGCTAATGCTGTGCCCTGAACATCTAATAAGTGTTTACCCAGGCCTCCCAGAGCCATAGTTAAGGGCCTTAATGTGCAATCTGGCTCAGCGCCTTATTTAATCAGCACCTGAATGAAATGTCTCTTTGCTAGCAACAGCCAGAGCATAGTCAGCCAGAGACTTTCTGCAAACACAGCTGGTCAACTGGCAAAGGCGATTTGATTCAAAGGCAAAATCCACCCTGAGTTTACACCACCACTGATGTGTGATGGAGATGGGGAGACCAGACTGAAGGCCTCGGGAGGTAATGAAAGTGGCCTCATGCTTCCCTTTTCCTCCAGGTTATGTGGCTTCTCCCTCTCCTGCTCACCTAACACCTACCCACAGGGCACAGCTTTGGGACAGTTTCTGCCAAATCCTGTTCAGGCCAATCCTCTCAAACCTCCTGGCTTGGCTCCTCTGCCATGCAGCTCCTGCCCTCAGAACCACCAGGCCCAGGAAAAGACTCATTCTACCCTCCCTCCCTTGGGCCTTTCCTCCAGCAGCTACTGGAAAGGAACCACAGCCAACTGAAAGCCCCCAAACCCTCCCCGTCAGGATCGCAGGCTGGCAACAGGTCAATTCCCTTGACACACATGCACTACACTGACAGATGTGCAAGCCATGCCCTGTGCAGCTGGCAGCTCTTTCTCTGGGAAAGAGCCGAGTAAACAGAGGATTCAAGCCCAGAAGAGGAGGAGTCCTTCTCAAGCCCTCAGGTTTAACTGCTGCATCCACACACCTTTCAGGGAGACCTACCCTAGGGGTCAGCAGGGTAGCAAGACACCGATAACCCCAGGTCATGGGGTGAGGGGCAGGGCCAAAAACTGGGCAAGGCACACAGGAAAAGCCACCTGGTTCATAACATTGGGACACACCCCACCAATCAGAAATCAAGTTAGGGTAACAAGGCCCTTCTTAAAACTCCATCTCTCCCCTATGCCCAGTTCAATCTATGAGCCATTCATACCTCAGTGTGACCCTCTTAAATGGAACTGCCAGCTTCCTAATTCCCTCATGGATATCACCTCCTCTGATGAAATGAGCACTTTGAATTGTAGAAGGGATTGTTTTGGAGCTTTCAGTACTCTGGAAGGACGCAAGCTTGCGTGGGGTGGGTCAGGGGAGAGACTTGGAAGCAGGGAAGAACAGGCCAGAGAGGTGGCAAGGATAGCGCCACACCTCATCAGTTCTGCACTGGACCTTGGTGAGGCAGTACTCATCCCAGGAGCCACTAACAATCATCTTCTGGCCGCAGGTGGGATGTTAATGCCTGCTTACTCTCATCAATGTTATGTGTCCGTCCTTGACAGTGTGGGCCTTCCTTGGGACAGCACGGAGAACACAATCCTCTATCTCACAAGCCTCCTATCGAGGATGCGTGGGCAACTGCGGCTGTCTTATCCACAGCCCAGGAACGACAGAGCATTCCTAGAGTTTTCCTTGGTTTGCCAAAGGAGAAATCAAGAAAAACCTGCCAGATAATGATATGCCAATGTCTCCCGGTTACAGTTGAGACACTCTTCTGTGCAACAGAAAGAAACTCTGTGCCTTTGCACGTACTGTTTCCTATGCCTACAATTCCCTTCCTTCCAGCAACACCCAACAAACCCCTCCGCATTCAGTCACACGTTTATTGAGCCCCTGCTATGAGCTAGGCCTGGTTAAAGGCACCAGAATGAAAACAAGATGAACAAGGGTCCCTTGTGCTCATGGAGCTAATGTCTCCCTCATGAGCCAATTCAAATGTCACCTCCTCTGGGAAGCTTTTCTTAATTACACTAGGAAAAAAAAAAAGACCCTCTGTCCTCATTTTTATTCAAATCTGTTACTGTGCATGTTCTAATTTAGTTTCTCTCTTCTTGCCTGTCTCATCTGAACTGTGAGCAACATGAGGGCAAAGTATGTTTCTTATTTATCTCTACATCTCTAGTGCCTAGCACCCTGGACACACAACAGGCATTCGATAAATGGTTGCTGAATGGATGCAAGAATGAATAAATTCCCCGGGATACAGAGAGTGAGCATACAATTACTATGTGTCAATATTTCCCCTTGTTAGTTCCCCAAGATCTTAGAGCCTGTAAGGAGGGGAGGGAATGTAGGACTGCAAGGTGATGAAGGAGGCCTGGCTGAAATACTCCACTGACATAACTCCCAGTCACCAAACAAGCCACTAAACTCTAAAGCTTCCTCAAAATCCACCTCACAGTAACGTGGAGCCCTCAACCTCTGATTTTGGTCGCATTATTTAATACCTACATAAACATTGAAGTGCTGCCGTAAAATTCATGCCAGTCAGAATGAACATTTGAGCCAACTTCCCACCTAATACTTCAGCCACTAGATAATGTCTCTCAATGTGGAAACCAAGATTCACTGGCATCAGAATCACTTGGGAGCTTGTAACAAACGCAGATTCCCATCCTCACCCAACACCTACTCAGACCTTGTATAGAGAGCCAGGCATCTGCATTTTAACAAGCTCCCAGGGGAATCTTTCACAAAGAAAGTATAAGAATCACTGCTCTCTACACCCATAGTCTCTTCATATCCATTCAGCCAGTTACTAGCAGAAGGGCAAACACCTGAACAAAATATATGAAGACCACAGATGTGTTCATTAATCCGATATTGAGGTGAGGTGGGGGGAGCTCCCTTCACAAGGTAGATGTGTACCAAATCATGTTCTACACTTTAAATGTTTTACAATTTTCTTTGTCACTTATACCTCAGCAAAGCTGAGAAAAATAAGAGAAAGGAAAAAAAAGTTATGAAAGACCCAGAGGTTCAGAAATCTGACACTTCTTGCAGAGTTATTGCAATGAGGCATGATGATAATGAACTACCCACTGAAAAACACTGAAGGGGAGAAAGAGGTGGCAAGTCAGTCACTAGCCTAATAACACTTTTTTAAATGTATATGATGTTAAAGAAGTACAAAAAAAAAGAAAGTAGACATGTCCAGATGGCTTGCAGAGGATTAAGACCAAAATCCCAACAGTACCATTTCCTCACTGGGATGAAAGCGAGTAGGCACACTGGGCAAGGAGCGGCGGCAGTTCTAATAAGCAGCTCTTTGTGATGGAAATTCAATAAAAAGATGTGCAGTGGCGGCCAAAACCGCCCCTTTCCTCTCACTATTTCATAAAACAGGAGATTCTCCTAATGTGCACAAGAGACACAGGCATGGTGCCCATGAGATCTCAAGGAAACATAGACAGGGCCACCAGAGGGAAAAGAAAAAAGGGATGAAAGATATCAGCTCTGTCAGTCACTCAGCATTACCCAGGCACACATTAAACAATTACCATGCAGGTATGGGACTGTGTTAAGCTCTGAAGGGAGTTAAAAAGAAAAAAAAAACACTACCCCTTTTTGTTTTAAAAAAAAAAGGCTTCCCGCTAATAGTGGGGACTGAACAAACATGGGAAAACAAGTGACCCAGCCAAACACATACAGAATTACTTGTATGCGAAGGTATTCGTGAAAAGAGCTAGATCGTCTGAGGAATGTTCAGAGGGTTGGGAAAGTAGGACAAAAGGTATTACTAGAATGACTGGAATAACTGGAGTTGGTCAGGGTCATCTGGAAAGTTCCACAGATAGTGTCTTAAGGAGAATCTACAAAGGGGACCAGACAAATCCCACACAGATGACAACAAAGGTGGCACATCTATGGCAAAGGGACAAAAATCCAGGGAGCCTGTGGATCACCCCAGCAAGAGCCAGCAACACACTGGTACTTAAAAGCAAGTACTATGCTGGGTTGTATTAACAGGTGCTTGGCGAGAAGAGGCTGGGAAGTAAACCTTTCCTCTCTCCTAGCTGTGGGTTGGACCTCGGGTAAGAGTCACAGCGTCCAGTTTTATAGGCTGTGCATTAGAAGTGTATGCAGGCACAGATCCAGAGAAAAGCAACAGAATCAAGGAAATGGATTCTAATGGCTATCAAGAAAGGTGAAAAGGCTTTGAGGTTTGTCCATTTCTGAGTCTGAGGTAAAAAGGTATTGGTCATCTGCCAGCTCCGATCAGCTTTGCCCAGCTTCTTTGTTTAAGTGACCACATAATTATTCAGAGGTTTAAAATGCTTTATTTCCATGTGGCCCATTTCACGGAGAAGACAGAGACAGGAAAAGGTTAAATAATTTGCTCGGGTTCCCAGAGCAAGCCACAAGCAAAACTAGAATAATTTTAAATCCCAGGGCTGTCTGTGGGTTGTTTAATCCACCAATCCACACCACTTCTCCATATAATGGACGCCCCCAAAAGACTGTAACAATGAAGATGGAAAAATTCTCTGCAAATTTCCTTGGGGAAAAAAAGTAAAACAAACTAAAAAGGAATTTCATGCCTCGCTGCTGAGGCCCATATAAATACCACCCCCTTGTGCCTCCCTGGACTGATGAGACAGGACACAGTCGATCAGATAAGCTGTCAGCAAATGGTTGGATCCCTCATTGTACCCATTACCCACCACTCTCAGTTCCAAGCCAGAGCAGTTATCAGTGCTCCAGACAACAGATGGGGATGAGGAGGGGTGACTGGTCTGAGTCAAGGGCGGGTGGGGGAAAGGCTTAGTTCTCAAACCCATCAGGTTTCCTCTAAAACAAATCTATCATAGACCAAACAGAATCCACCAGTAAATATTCAGTTCTAAAAGGTGTGCACAAGAAGCCCAGGACTGTTCTGAATATGTGCCATTCTTATACTCTCGGCAAGGAAGAAGAAAATCAGTGAACCAAGAGCAGGTAAGCCATATTTGGTGGAGGAAATCAGACTTGTAATACATTGTAAATCAGACAGAAAATCAAATAGCAATGGCAACTCTAAAAAAAAGATGGGGCTCACTATTATTGGCTGAAAATCAGGGGCTTGGGGCTCTGAGGTCGAGAGCATCAATTATTATTTGCCAAATGTCCAGCCTGGATCTAGCCTGCCTTCTGTGCACAGACACTGAGTGTTGATCAGCCCATTATCCTCCACAAAGTTCAGCGCCCAATCAGGAGGTGTTGACACAGACGTGCACAGAACCAACAGGAATTGGACAATAAGACAAGACATCCAAAATGGCATCTTTTTGTTAAGTTCCTAAGATGGAGAAAAAAAAACTGGACACAAAGGAGATAAAAGGCCTCTAATTTAAGACCACCAATCTATACAGATACAATCAGTCAAACTGTCTTAGCATTTTAACCCTTCTGCTGAGACTTAACCTATGAGAATCTCTTCCCGGCTAAAGCCTCCATTCCCACCGTGAGAGCTCAGTTTTAAAGGCACCTCTGCCACTACCTTGCTGGGTGATTTTTGTCCAACAGCATAAGTACTCAGTAAATTCATACCCTGCCATCCATACCTGCCAAAATAATACACACAAGAGGACTAGCCATGCTTGAAGAAATACTTAGTTGTGTAATTGATAAACACCACTGATATTCAGCCAGGGGTTTAACAAGGGTGTGTTAATCTTGGTGCTTGGTGATGATCCCCGAGATCCCCAAGTATCTCCTGCTTGAGCTGAGATATGTGATGGGTGCTTTAATAATACAAATAAATCTGTATCCATCAGTCCACAGTCCCAGGGCCTTTGAGAAACCAGAGGAGACCAAAAAGAAACCCAACAGCAGGAATATTAATCAAGAACAGAACCCAGACACAAGAACTGCCCTTCCTTATGCTTCTAAGGCTGGCAGTCACCCAAAGGCAACGCGGCTATGCCGAGGGTCTGTGTAACAAAGCCTTGGGAATAAATATTTTACAGACTGAAAAATGGGAGATGGGGAGACTAACCAATTTCCCTCCAATTCATTTATTTCCTGGCCCAAAGCAATACCGTCTTTGTTACAAACTTACACTGACTCTGGGGAACAAGGCCTTTCTATGAAGCCAAAATTGAGTCATCTTGTTGAGAGAAACACATCAGAAATGTTTCTGCTAAGCTATCCCTTCATTTCAACTAGTGCCTTCCCCCTTCCTTATCAGGACCTCTGAAGCCCACAGAATTTACCTCCATGGTATAGCCTAATTCTGCTAACTCACTTGCCAAAGTATTTCTTTGCACTAACATCTCCCCTTTAGAAGAGACAATCACCAGAGGAAACATTTTAACATCTCTTTTTCCAGGCCCAGGCTAATCTATCATAACCCAAAATAAGATAACGCATGTAAAGTGCTAGATAAATGTAAGGTATTATTAACCATACTATCATTAAGTCTGCAACCAAGTCAGACAATTGTTTCCAACCATCTGTTTTTAATTTTTTTTTTTAAGGACTCCCATCAACTTTTAAAAATCCATACATTCCTGCTTCCTGGGAAAGTCACAGGTAAAGTATGGAATGTTGGATTCATCAAAGGCTAGGTCCTCCCAGTAGGCCTAGAGGTTACTATTTAAATGACACAAAGCAGTGACTTGGGAGTACAAGGCAAAGGAACACAATTCTGGGCTCAACAATTCCTCAGCATGACTGTCCTCTGCCCCCAACCCTATAGCTTCAGAGTGTAAGCCAAGCACAGGACAGTAGAAAAAACAGAGGTGACAGGGATCAGTTCAAAATCCCCCAGAACATTCCATCCCTCTGCAGCAGCCAGCTCCAAGTGCCATCAGCATCTCCACACAGCCCCAAGGGTGGCCTGGTCAGGTTGACTTACTGGGAGATACAAGGATGAAAAGATGAACAAGACCCCTGACCTCAGCAAAGTAAAAACTCATTTCCTTTTTCCATACAAGGAGGCCAAAAGCAGTTCCAGAATAGCTCTCTGTTGTATCGCTGGCCACTGCTTATGGAGAAAAGAATCACAGAACATAGGCTGTCAAGAGCTACATGTGCAACTCTGCCTCATTTTGCAGATGGGGCAAACTGCAGCCCAGTAAGAGTGCTTTCCCCAAAGTCACACAACTAATTAATGCCAGGAGTCAGTCTCCAGAGTCTTCTAAAAGCCTCTAAAAACCTTGCCACTAAAAACCATGGTGTTGCCAGGTTTGATGTCATCACACCAGCAGCAGCCCCAGTCAGACTGAATTTAGTCCTTTATTGACCTTCTAGATATGTGGTTGCCAGAGGCCTCAAGACCCCTTTGTAGAAGAGGTACCCTCTGACCCTCACCACCTGCCATCCAAAAAAAGCACTCCTGTCCCAAGAGCCTCACACAGCAGTGGCTGAGATGTGTTGTTTCCTCTCATTAACAAAAAGCCCATTCATAAAAAATAAAAGAAAGAGGTCTGGCTCAAATTTACACAGAAGGTCTAGCTGGGAAGAGCCCTGGGCCTTCCTGTCAATGGCATCCCTTCCCAAGAAGCCCTTCTTTCAAAAAATGCTGCTCACTCTAGCCCTGCTCCATGCTTACAGCTACCCAATGGATAGCTGCCTCTTTACTCCAAAGCTATCCACACCTTACTTACCACATCTGCAAGATGGGAAGGGGCTTGAGGCCATTCACATTTTACAGATCGGGAAACTGCAGCCAGGAACCTGCAATCCAAATTGTTCCTAGAACACAGAACTAGCAGGCATCTGAGGCACAAGGCAGCGCCATGGTGCTCAGCCTCAGCCTCCCCAGGAGACTGCCCTGCCATTCCACTGACGGCTTACAACCCCACAGAGGATGGGTCAGCCTTCCAACCCAGGTGCTAGTTCATCTTTGGCTACAGGCTAGGGACCACCCATCCCTGGGCCCTGCCAGGCCTGTAAAATGGAGATAATAATCCCAACCTCCCGCCCGATAAAGGGTTGTCACAGTTCTCCTGAGAATAACCTTCTACAAATATAAAAGCAATAAAGATGCTAATGACAGGTTTCAAACTCCCTGAATATAACACATCAAACTCTCCACACCCTACAATCTAAAAAAGATTTTTCTCCCCTTTCTCCTCCTCCTCCTCCTCCATGATTTTAGTTCTTGAACACCTCTACCCACAGACTGAGAAAGACCAGTCTCACTCTTGGTCCTCACCCAGATTATTTTTACATATCTGGCAACCTTCCTTTTCAATCCCATTTGTTTTTCTTAGCACTGCTAATGGGAGGTCAAGGAATCAGCTCTCTACACACCCCTGGACTGTGACCACAGAAGACAGAATAAGAGTGATTAAGATGGACAGGTTTGCAAAAAATAAATACCCTCTCACTATAGAGATCATCAGAACAAAGATCAAGGGTCAGCCTGGGGCCTGTTTCACGGTGCACTTAGTAGGAGCCTGGTGCTGCTCCAATGCCTCGGAATTCAAAGGCTGACCTCACCCACCCTAAGAATATAAACTCCCAAATGAAAGTCATTAAGAGAAACCTGTATAAGTATTTACCCAAAGTACCAAGTGGAGACAAGGAACCTTATGTGACCACCTCCAGATAAGAGTGTAACCAGGCCTCTGGGAAATTAACTATGGCAGAGGGCTTGGGGGCTGGGGCCCCCAGATGAGATTAAGGAAGAGCACCTGGCTGGGGCTGGACTTCCTGCTTCTGAAAAGCCAGGGCAGGGCTTGGGGCCGGGGGCCGGGGGCCCGGGGGGCTGGGGGGCCGGGGGGCCGGGGCGGGGAGGTAGCCGCTCAGAGTACCAGTCTTTCCTAGGGCTCAAGCACTATGTTCCTCATCTCCACTGTAGGGCTGAGGCGTGGTGCAAAGGTGAAATAGAGCCAAATCTGAAATCTGCACAAGAACAGCCACTCCTCGGAAAACCATTTTTAAGGGTCCCACTTCCCGCAGCGATCAGTGTTCTACACTGCCGAATGTCCAGAGCACACAAATGACTCTTATCACTGAGGCTGCCCAGGAAAAAGTCAACAGACTCACATGCATCATGGTGACCAGGTGACAGGGGTTGAGCAGGTAGATGACGGTCTTGGTGGCGAACTTAAAGCCCACCTCCACCCCGAAGGTCAGGCACAGGGCTACTAAGAGCAGATTCTTGCTCAGGCTCTCCTTGCCTTCCTCTGGCCGCTGGGTCACCTGCTCTGGCCGGCAGCCACGGCCACCCCTACCGTCCTCCTTCGTCTGCCTCAGGATGTGCCGCAGGGCCACCAGGATCTCCAACAGGGCCAGGGTCAGGACCACCACACTTTCCAGCAGCCGCTGCTGCCAAGAGAGGAAGGCAGCACAGTCGGGGCCCCCATTGCCTGCAAAGCTGGGGTCCACGCCCCCATAGAGCCAGTCCAGGAGACTTTCGTAGCTATACCGGGACATGATGCCAAGTGGTTCCCCTCGACCACCGTGCAGGATGCAAGAGCGAGATGGAACAGAAGCCCAGAGGGTTGCCCGAGTGGTGGGACATATACGGAGGGCACACCCCCGCTCCCGTACCCCCTCCAGACACTGGGGCAGCTAGAGCAGGGGAGGGGAAGCTACACGCGAGGCCCGGGGTAAAGTGCTGGCTCTAACTTGTCCCCACGGCTGTCTGGGGAGCCCCCCGCGCTTCTCCAGTGGCCACCAACGAGGCAGGGTTGAAACGAGCCGTTGGCCAATCTAAAAGGAAGGAGAGGAAAAAAAAAAGGTCTCAAAGAGGCAATTGCATCGGGAATTACGAAGCGGGGAGGGGTAAGTAGCGAGGGAAAAAAGGGGGAACGGGGCAGTGGCGAAGCAAGCAGGGGTCAGGGGAAGCCGGAGGTAGGGAGGGTCAGGGCGAGGATCGAGGGGAACCGGCAGTGCCGCGGGGGAGAGAATCGGGGAGCCACCCGGACGAGCGCGAGAGGACACGCGGAGGCCAGGAGAGGAGCTGGCGGGGCCGGGCAGGCGGGGAAGGCGACGGGGAAGGCAGGGACACCGGACTCCTCGCCTCACGCACTCGCCACAGGGGGATCTCTTACTCCAGCAACCGCGTGGCCGTCTCTGCCCCCAGCTAGCAACTTCGCCGCCGACGGGCCCCTCCAGCCAATTTAGAGCCGTCCGGGTGCAGCCTCCCGCCCCCGGGTACACCCCCGAGCCCTCAGCTCCACCCCCGGCCCCGGACGCCCGCCCTCCGGGCAGCACCACCCCCAGCCCGCGGCCCGCCCGGGACCGGCGCCCCTCGCGCAGGCGGCGGCTGCGGCGGGAGGAAGCCGGAGGGAGGGCGGGCCGGAGAGAGGGCGGGAGGCCGGGCCGGCATGGGGCTGGGCTACAGCCGGCCCCCTCACTCCGCCCCGGCGCCGCATCTCCCCGCGCCTCCTGCCCGGCCTCGGGGATGGGCCGCCGCGCCCCTCGGGGCTCCACTCACCCGCAGCTCTGCCCGCGGCCCCGGCTCGGGCGACCGGCCGCTCGGCTCCCGCTCTCCCGGTGCCCCGGCGCTCAGCTCCCCGGCGACCGCAGCCACCGCCACCGCCGCGCACGGCTCCTCCTCCCCGTCTTCCGCCCCCTGCAGCAGCCGCGCTCGCTTCCTCCTCCGTCCCCTCCCTCTCTCCTCCCTCCCCGCCTCCGGCCCAGCCTCTCGCCCCCGGCGCCTTGGGGCCACCAGTGCCCCGCCTCGCCTCTTTCCCTCCGAGGCCTCCCTGTCCCCGCTCCGCGGACCCCTTCACACCTCCCAGCCCTCTCCCGTCGCCTCTCCCTCTCCTCCCTCCTTCAGGCTCAGGCTCCGCCTCCCGGCCCTCCTCCCCCGCCTGCCCGCACGCGTGCACATCCACCTTCCTTCAGACACCGTGTGCAGAAATCGCCTCCTTGGACAAGCCGTTTGACTGACTCCACCTCCTGCGACCGCTTCTCCAGCGCACTTCTCTGGACGCCGGGCACACAGTAGGCACTTAACCGGCCCTCGCTGCCTCCTTGGGGAATGAAGAAGCCCATCTAGTGATGAGCAGCTGCGCAAGCTTTGCTTTGGGATGTTTGCTGGGCCTGACCTCCTCTTCGCGTCTCCTTTTCTGCCCCGAAACTGAAGGCTCGTGCGGGACCTGGATGGCATCTTCTCACCTTTCTAGCCACAGTTCCAGTACCTGCTTCAGTACCTAGGACGGAGGCATCTTTCCCCCCGCTCTTGGCCCTCGTGTTCTGCTCCTGTATTTTTCCCTCACAACCCCAGGCCACAGCCCACCCCCACCACTCCCTCTCCCAGCTCTTCTCCCCATTCTACTGTCACGCCTGCAGTCGCAGGGTAGCAGGAGGAAAAGCTCCCCATGACCTTTTCTCTCCTCCCTCCCTACAAGGGAGCATCCTCTTCCCGACCTGCCTGAGAGCCCTGCCACTCAAAGGCACCCCCAGACCGTGTGGGTGTGGAGGGGCCCGAGAATTGGATACCGGAGACTGAGAAACACGGTCTCCTCCTCCCAGCCTCTCTCTACCCACAGACTGTAGTTTGCTTTTCTTGGGATGAGGAAACAGGAAAAAGGCCTCAGCAGGTACCTCATGTTGGTTTAATATTTATTGAAGACTCACAGTGAGTTGGGAGACTATTCAGAAAAAGTGAGGCACCTTGCCTAGGAAACACTTTCGCATATTGGTTGCAAGCCAGACTCAAAACATAAAATACAATCATCAGGTCATTGTCTTCCCATCTTTTCCAAGTCTGCTTTCCGGACAAATACAGCCTCGGGGCCAGGTAGCCTTGTTTAATTCCAAGCTTTGTACAGCATCTGCCTTGCGCCGGAATGCGCCGGATGCCCTTCAAGTGCTAATTAGTAAACAACAAACGAGAATTAATTCAGAGGCTCTCTCATTCATTGTCCATAGGTGTTTTGTTAAATTCTCTGAAAGGTAACTAACGAACATGAAGGATAAAGCTGTGGAGCTCCTGGCAATGACATAAAACATCCAAGGTCCTCAAGTTCCTATCTTTAAGGAAGTAAAAATGAGTTGGTAGCACTCAGTAAACAGCCTCGTTAATCCCTCCAATTTTCATACTGAACTTGAGTTGGGAATTTGGCAAAGTGTCCTGTGTTTGCAAAATGATCTTCTTTAATGACTAGCCAAACCGACTTCTTCACCTGGGTCACAAATTAATCTTTTTCATAGACAGCTAAGTGTTTTTAGGACCTGGGTTCCAAGTCCCTTTATGCTATTTACGTGCTGTGTCACTTGAAGCAAGTTACTTAACCTCTCTGTGCCTCAGTTTCCATCTGTTGATTGAAGGGTTATCAGTGATCTATTTATCTAATTCCTAGTGAGACAGGGACTGTGGGTGTAGTCAGAGTACGGGGAGGGCCTCCGGAAAAAGCAAGGCAGGATATTTGCAGTCAGAGCAATGTAACTACATGCAAGAAAACCCCCTACCAAAACTCTGTGTTCAACATTAAGCTCTAGGGTCATTCTTCAGTAAGATCAGTTAATGTTCCCCAGATAAAGAAAGAAGAGTAGCACATGCTTTATTATGCTAATCATTTGTAATCATGTGCAAGATTGACTTTAGCATGCTAAAAGGCCCAGGCCTATGTGCTGTCTTTCCTCTTTCAGATTTGATGGGGTGGTTTTGCAAACTGGGCAACTAATTTAGCATGCAAACCCAGCTGTAAACAACATTAAAAGGCAGGAAAGATTCTACCTTAAAGATAAGATTGCATTTTAACACCCAGGAAGTTTAAGAAGTAAGATTTTTTATTTACTCTTTAGCAAACAAACAATACCTCAGCCCACCTTGGGGGCTGGGCAAGCTGCCTTTTGATATGCTCCTAGACCAAGACGTCAGTATCTCGGAGAGAGATCGGGGCGGGGAATTCCTTGTGTTAATTCGGGGTGTTCAGACACCACATAACAGGTCCACACCCCTAAGCCTTTTTTTCATCTCGAAAAATCCTCATCTGCCTATAAAATCCCCTAGACAACGCACCACACCAGACTCTCTTGTCCCCTCCTGGCCTGACCCGGGAGCTCTGTCCTTTCACTTTATTTCTAAATAAAAGCCTGTACCTTGCTCTCCTACCTTGGGTATTTGCTAAACTCATTCTTCGGTTTCGTGAACAAGAACCCCAGCATCATTAGGAGCATGCATATTTAAATGAGTTGGATTATGTAGATTATGGTACCCGGTGCATACAATGTGCTCAATAAATACCACCCATCATTGTTACCCAGTTCTGCATCTGTGCACCTATGCATACACACTCAAATTAAGTGCCCTCCCCTACATCTGCACAATCTTACCGATCCTTCAAAGGCCACGTGAATTTGCTCTCCTCACCAACCCACACCCCCAGCTCCCAGAGCTCTCTCCCTCCTCTGAACTTCTAAGCAGTTATTGCCTGCACTACTCATTTATTCTGAATCACACCCTGCCTTCCATTGTTCTCTCATTGTTAGTCTTGTCTCCCACACTCAGATCTTTTCACAGCAGGAGATGGATCTTAATTTTTCCTAAATACCTCCCCCACCCAGCACCTAGCAGAATGACAAACACAGTAGGCACTAGACAAGCACAGAGAGATTGCTTTCCCCGTAGGTAAGAGGAAAGCAAGAATTGAGTTGAAATGGTGGGTCAAATTTTAGCTTCAGACAAATGCCCTGATCATTTCCTTGCTGGGACACAGGCCAGAGGCATCTTGTCTCCAAACAGTAACAAGAGCAAAAGAACTTTAATTTTTATGTAAAGCCTTGCAGTGCACAGCAAAAGGAAACCTGGAATCCAGGTTCTGTTCAGTGAGAACTTGGGGAAAATCATCTTAGGGGTTGAGTTTGTTCTCTGTTCTTTTCCCCGCTGCCACAAAGAATTGAAAAGCAGAGACATGACAGCAAAGCAAGCCGAAGTTTTGTTTGAATACACTCCAACAGAGGGGAGGGCCAGAGTCAATGTAGACAAAGGCTCCGAACTTTCAGGAGAGGGTCTATTTAACATGACCTAGCCAAGAGGCACTTCTTTGATTGACAGGGTAAGATCATTCTATCCACAGCTCTAATTATACACCCATTCCTCTCCGCCCGCGTCCTTTCCCAAAATGCACACAGAGAAGCCCATGGGGGGGGGCAGCAAAACTGCAATTTTATTTTAATGAGATTATGATGAGGTATGGCTTGGGAGGGTCTTAGTTTTGTTCCATTGTATCCACGCTGGGATCAAGTTGGGACCAGTTTAGCCTGGTGCCAATAGGTAGGAAGTTATCTCCTTGCAAAGCCTTTGTTCTCTTCGCATGGGATCCCCTACCTGGGCAGAGTTGGGGCAGTTTTTCCTTTACCTTATCTTTCCCTTCCCCGGCTGCTCGTGTCTCTTTCTACCTAACAATCTCTCCATGCTTCAGTGTACTCAGGTAAAATGAGGGGACTGGACTAGAATATGGTTTCTACGATACCTGCCAGCTCCAATACCTATGATTCTAGAAAGTCAGCCATCCTGCCTTTTCATCCAAGTCATGTTTGAATTTTAAAGCAGAAAGTTAATCTACCTGGCTTGGTGATTCAAAAAAAAAAAGCTGCCTCTGCCTGTTGAGACAAAACCCCAAATTCTCTTCTCCAAGGTACCTTCCCCACTTATGAGCACAGCTGACCTCCAAAGTGTCAGAAATTATTACCTCTATTGCAACCCAGACAAACTGAGGCTCAGAAAGTTTCAAAAAGGCCTAAGATCACACAAATTAGTGTCAAGGTGAGGACTGGAACTTGTTCAACAACATGGGCCAAAGCAAGCTCTTTCTCTTTGACTTGGCCAATCTGACCTTTTCTCCTCCTGTACTTTATATTCTCTGAATCCACTCCGGTTCTCTAACCACATGTAACCTGAAAGTCAAATGCATACCTGATCATCCACAAGGAAAAAGCAATGCACAGTCCCAATATATGAAGGATTATCAGTAAAAATAAACTGCATATTGTCTTGCAAATGAGTTTCAGCCCCAGGCAAGTTCGCTATAGATTCACTGTGACCAAAGAAATTTACAGCAAAAGGTTCTTGGGGTGAAAAGGTTATACCCAACTTTATTTCAAGGTGGCAGGTCAGACCCTCGGCGATGCCACCACTCCAGCCTCCGCTCCGCTCTCCTACAGCTTTCCAGCCCCGCCACCCTGTCTCTGGCAGAGCACTGGGCAGAACTCCTTACATTAACTCAATAATGGCTTATTGCCTAAAGGTGTGGAAGCGGTAGCATAGCAACAGGCCAGTTACATTTAAGTTCAGTGGGGATCCTGGCCATAGGAACCCCACTTTACCCACACATGTGTATAGAGAATGGTCTTGATCCAACTATATGCTTACTGCTTCTTTTTTTTTTCCCCCTCATGCATTCAACACCAGCATCTATTCCACAAAAATTTACTGAGCCTCTGTCATGTGCATAAGAATATGCTAGACCGGTGGACAATCTGCCTTCAACGAGCTTAAAATCCTTCTAGGGAGACAGGATTCACAAACAAGGAACTTTGGGTATTGTGGGTAAAATTGTAGTATTTCCAGAATATCTCACCTGGCTTTAGTATATCTGCATATCAGTAGGCGTTCAGAGGTGGAAAGAAGTATGGCTTTAGTGCATTTGCGTCGTTCCTCAGGGATGGAGAGAAGTTCATCTCCATATCGATGGTTAATTCCTGGGCAAGGAGGGCTGGAATGGACTAGCTTTGGACTTAATCTGCATGGGACTTTGAACCTAGCTGAATCCTCTGTCTTGAGAATTTATCAAGATTGTGTTGCTGTTGTCAAGAAAGAAATGCTTAAAGAGAGGCTCGACTTTGTCTAATGTTTGGTAAAAGTTTTGTGAGCAATCTAGCATGTTGTTAGGCATGAGTAAACAAGTGTAGAAACATTTTGTGCTTAGTGAAAGATTGTGCTGTAAAGTACATTTACTTAATCTGCATAGGCTGAATCCTCTGGTTTGAGGATTATCAAGATTTTATTGCTGTTGCTATTGTATGTTATTAGATTGGTGGGAAGAGGGGGAACAAGTAAATTGTAAGGCGAGATTTCTGGAGGGGTGGCCTGTGGATAAAATTGTAATATTTCCCGAATATCTCGCCTGGCTTTAGCATATCTGCATATCAATAGGCACTCAGAGGTGGAAAGAAGTATGGCTTTAGTGTATTTGCATCATTCCTCAGGGATGGAGAGAAGTTCATCACCATATCAGTGGATAATTACCTGGGCAAGGAGGGCTTACCTGTACCTGCGAGGTGAGAGGAGGGCCGGTTTTTCTTCTGCTGGAGCAGAAAAGAAAGCCCCGGACTGCAGTTTGTAAGCAATAAACGGTTTTAAACTTTATTTTTCCCTTTGACTGATTTCAGTTTTTAGAGGTATTTTGCCCCGGGATTTCCTCTCCTCGGACTTATAGATATCTAAACATGAGGTAGTCATTAATACATGCCAAGGAGGTAAGAGCAAATCTTGCATGTATCAAATGAACTACACAGGTAACGAGGACAAGAAGAATTCTGAGGTAGTTCAATGCCACGCAAAACTCATCTATGGGGAGAAAGGTCAGCATGGCAGAAAGAGGGAACAGCCAACATCTTTTGTCTTTAGCTGGAGATGCTATTTAAGGTGGTGGCCTCGGTCGTTTTGAGGAGTTACTCAGTTTTCCTGGGTCTCTCCCATGTACACGGGAGGTATACATGTTATTAAACTTAAGTTTGTTTTCCTCCAGTTAATGTGTTTTTTATCATAGGATCGTCTAAGCTAAGAACCTAGAAGTGTAGAGGGAAATTATTTTTCCTCCTCCCCAGCTGTTATCCTTGGCAGGTACTAATAGGGAAGAAGGAGGAAGCCTAGAGTGTTGACAGTGCACTGGATCCTGATCTGGGTAGGGTTATGTGGGTTCACACCCATGTAAACATTCACAGAGCTACACATTTTAGGGTTTTGCACTTAACCGTGTATTAGTTACAACTCAATTTTTTTTTTTTAAGTTCAGTGAAGAGAGAAAACACCTAGAGCTGGAATTACCAGAAACACCTTCCTGGAAGAAGAGGTGGTGTTTGATTAGAGATGTGAATGTATCTAGCCCAGTAGTTGTCAGCTCTGGCTACACTTTACAATCAACTGGGGAGCTTTTTAAAAAACTACTGATTCTTGCCCCGTCCCCCACTCCCCGCCCCCTCAGACCTGCTAAGACTGACTGGTTCCAACATGGAGGAGAAGCTGGGTGCCAACTAACACAATCAAAACCTCTGGAAGTAGGGCCTTAGTATGGGTAATTTTTTAAACCAAGATTGAGAACTACTATGGTTCCGAATGGGGCAGGGCAGGGACATGGGACAATCATCATGATTAACTTTTTCTGCCTATGATGAAAAATGCCAAGATATAAACAGTATATAGTAAGAACAGGAGGGACTCCAACTTAAAGCTAAGATTCCATTGTAAAAACCAAGGAGTTAGGAGGTAAGATTCCTAACATATTTTATGGTAATCAGCCAATAACTGATCCTACCTTAAGGTGGGGCAAGCAGTCCTAAGTGATATGTCCTCACTGCTTGAGGGTAAACAGTATCTTGGAGAACAGGATAGAGAAATTTCTTGCATTAAGTTTATCGTAAAGAATATCTAGAGGACTGACTGCGGATGGTGACATAATGTCTCTCACCATACATACACATCATGAGACCACATGTCAAGCCTATGCACGCCACCCTTTGCCCTATTCTTGAAAGCCTTAAAAGACAAAATCCTAAGCTTTTGAGAGTGCCCCCTCTCCGAGGTTAACAGCACTCCCCTTTCTTTGGGGGTGTACTTTTTGCCTTAAACAAAGCCTTCCCACTGCTCAACTTACTGCGTTTTGTCTCTGTGCTCTTCCAGTGGTAAACATCTTTGCTACTTTGCTGTTTCATTCAATTTTCTACATTTAAGCACAAGTCTTCACTCTCTCTGTTCTACTTAAGACAAGTAGGGAGGGGCTACTGGGAACTCTGATTTGGGTTTGCAAGTTCCTGTCGCCTGGGTGACCAGGACAAGACTGCAGCTCTAGGATCATGCTCTTTAGTAGCCTGCTTGGAAATCACCTTTCTTTGCCTTTGGGAAGTTCTCAGAACACAGTCTCACTCCATCTAGTGCTCTGTGGCTCCCTGAACTCCTGGGGTGGTAGGGGCTTTGTTCCCATGCTGTGCAGATTCAAGCAGACACTGGACACCAGGTGACCCTGGCTTTAGAAGTTGGCAAGGGATTTACCCTGGGCCAAGCAGGAGTTCAATGAACTTCCCTTTCCTCCCTCTGTTCTTCCTTGCTCTCTGCTACCTGCAAAGTAGCTGCCATTCCCTGCTACTCTTGCTTTGGTGAATTCCTTCCTTACCTACACTTGCCCAACCTGTTTGAGACTTCTTTCTGGTTCAGAGTCAAGAACCCTCCCCCATACAGGTTGAGGTTTCACCTGGTTTGCAGGGAGAGGCCTCCCCACGCTCAGCTGTCCATCAGTATGGTCACTACAGAAAGAAAATCTAACTAAGGCTGATCACGCACTATTAATTGGCCTAGTGCTCTTGCATACGCTATCTCTAAGCCTCCTAACAAACAACACTGAGAGGTAGGTACTATTGTTGTGATCCTCATTTCATAGATGAGAAAATGGAGGCTTACATCATACTGCCTGTAAGTGTCAAATTTGGGATTTCATCTTAGATCTCCAAAGCCAGTCACCTGAGCCCATATACAGTATTGCTTGTCAACCAGTCATATCTCTAGGAAAACACAGGCAGCGGCTCTTGACAGATGAACTGGCTCCTATGAAGATGTTACAGTAGGTAGATAGCCAGACATGAGGTGGGGGTGGGGGTCTTTGCCAGTGTTTACATTCAGTTAGATGCTTGTTTGCATTCTAAATATTCCTTGTAAACTGTTCTCTTAGGATGTGGGGAGAGAGGGTATAGATAACAGACCTGCTAAGACTGACTGGTTCCACATGGAGGAGAAGCTGACCCTGACTTCACCTCAAAGTACATTATATGCTCATTAGCATACCAAAAATCACACCCATTGGTGCCATGACAGTTGTGAGGCAGACCATCTAAGGACAAAAAGAGGGTATCGCCCTATTTCCAGGAAATCCCCTCCCTATTCTGAGAAAACCCTATCTATCCTGATGAATATTCC